>PVJH01000580.1:0-73043 GCA_004026705.1 Nesogale talazaci
AAATGTTTCAACAGATGAGACAAGAACGAATCCACTGGAGCCAGGGAGTGAAGCTCTATGTTAAGAACCTGGATGACACTATTGATGATGAAAAACTGAGGAAAGAATTTTCCTCATTTGGATCCCTTAGCAGAGTGAAGGTGATGCAGGAAGAAGGTCGAAGTAAAGGATTTGGCTTCATCTGCTTTGCCTCTCTTGAGGAGGCAACCAGAGCGATGGCCCAGATGAACGGCCGCTTCTTGGGCACCAAGCCTCTCAACATTGCCCTGGCCCAGAAGCCAGAAGAAAGAAAAGCATGCTTCACCACCCAATACTTGCCTTAGGTGGGGCAATAACGTCCTTCCTGCCGGAATTGCCCAAAGTGAAGGTCTGACCATGTTGGGTGGGCCCTTAATTAGCAAATTTTGTGATAAAGGTGTGTGTGTGTGTGTGTGTTAAAGGAATCTTACAAACTTAGTTCTAATTATGCTATTATATTTCTTAAGAGGTATTCAAAGCAATAAGCATTATTCTCACCACCATCGAGTCAATGCCAACTCATCCTTATAAATGTAATTAGATGTAAAAAAAACAAAAGAAAGCCTTATTTATAAGAGCAATTGAATATTAAGAAAACAGCCCAGTCTAGATCAAGTCCATAAAGCTGATATTAGCCCATATGTCTGATATCAAGCTATAAAGTTCTCTTCAGACTCATGAAACACTTGCGATGATACCAAATGCAGGATGATCACATGACAGTGGTTAGAAAACCTTGTGGATCCAGTGGTGATATAAGCATCTCAGTGTTCGCTGGGGTCTCCATTTGTCTTCTCCAGCTCAAGGGCTCTTGCTTCCATCAACCTGCCTTCACGTGTCTTGCCAACAAGAATGTCTTGCAAGGGCTCAGCATGTGCCCTACCGCCAATGAGCTACTTCTCTTCTCCATGCCTCTATGAGGCCATCAAGCTTTGACCTGATTGAGAGGGTAGAGTCCACCCCTTCACTTGTAAGTCTCAAATTGACAACAGATTGTGTAACTGCTACAAATACCATGTGAAATAGCCACCCAGAAGATGAAATACTGAGTAATGCCTATGAACAGTCATCTTTTTATGAAAAGGAAAGAGTTCCAGGATAAGCACAACATTGAAAATTTTATTATTATTATTATTATTATTATTATTATTATTAGAGGAGGAGGAGGAAGAAAGTAAGATGTATCCCTTCTCAAAAACATACTACATAGGGTAGTCAAAAGAACCTGATACTGGTCTAGTAGATACATAAACCAACAGAACAGAATTGAAAACAAAAATAAATCTATCTACCTATAGCTATCTTTACTCATTGCCTGTAAGTTTATTGTGCTCTGGTGGCTTGTGTCTTACTATGATGCTGGAAGCTATGTCGCTGGTATTTCACAGGTCAGCAGAGTCACCCAAAGTAAAAAGATTTCAGCAAAGTTTTAAGACTAAGAACAGACAAAGAAGAAGGTATCAGCTGCCAACTTCAGAGGAAATAGGTACAGAATACCTGACGTATGCAAAGAAACCTGACGTATGCAAAGCTACAAAGCATCGCCAAACACTGAAGGCCTAATGAATGAAAGCAGACATTGTTTGAGGTGGTGCCAGAGGATGGGACCCTCTGGATGGGACCCTCTGATCAGAGGGTACTCAAAATGTGATTGAAGAGCTGATTTCTCAGAGTGGAGTTGACCTTGGTGACTTGAATGGATTGCAGTCTGTAGGAATGGAGGTTTCAGGACCTTCACTTGTTCATGTGACACAACTCAAAACAACAGCTGCAAAAATCTGCTAGTGATCAGAACATAAACTGTGAAAAGGATAGATCTAGGAAAACTGAAATTCTTCAACAAATGAAATTGGACACATAAAGATGGATAGTGTAGGCATTAGTGAGCTGAAGTGGACAGATATTGGCCATATTGAAGCAGAAAATTGTGAGCAATGGTGGGGCACTTATTGTCAAAAAGGACATTTCAAAATCAATCTTGAAGTGCAATCCTGCCTGTGACAGGAATTTATCCAGCTTCAAGGAAATCTCATGAATACAAAAAAAAAAAAAAACAAACACTTTTCAAATGAATGTATCAACCACAAAAGCTAGTGATGAAAAAAACTGAAGAATTATATCCACATCCACAGCTTCTGAAATTTGTCAAACATGCACTGAAGATGCATTGATAATTATTGGAGATTGGAATGCAAAATTTGGAAACAAAAAGGAAGGAAGCATGGTTGGAAATCATGGGTGTGGTGACAGAAATGGAGTTCGAAAACTCATGATAGAATTTTTGGAGACCAGCAATTTTTTTATAACAAATACCGTTCTTCTACAGTATAACTGATTATCCATACATGTGGACTTCTGCAGATGGAAAAAACATAGAACAATTTACATCGGTGGAAAGATGATGCACAAGTGTAATATCAGCTGCTAAATCTTGGCCATTGGAACACACCATCGTTTATGCAGATATAAGTTAAGGTTAAAGCTGAAGAAAATTAAAACAAGTCCACAAGAGCCAAAATACCACGTTGAGCATATCCCAAGTGAAATTTGCTTTGTTTCATTCTTTTGAATGTATTATTAATTGGGAGTTGATACTTATATCATTCCATAGATCAATCGTGTTAAACAAAATATACATTTGCAACCACAATCAGTTTCCAAACATTCTTTTTTATTCTGTACACTTTGATTTCATCTCCCGCTTACTCCCATCCCCACCCTGCCCACCACCACCACTGGACCCCCAAACACTTATTCTACTTACTGTTTCTATGGGTTCATCAATCCTAGTTTTCATATACAGGGAAACCGAAAAAACATGTAACACAACTTCAGTGACATAACACCTATGAGATACACCATAATGTAAATGAGCAAAATCAAAACAAACAAAAATTACAGAAAATGTTGAAAACTAGATCAGATCCTGTATGCATCAGAGCAGAGCTCAACTGATGAGTTTTTAAGTGTTCAAGTCAAATTTACGTCTCTGATTTTCTATATTTATCTCTCTAATTCCCTTTGTTTAGTATCCACTGTGTTAGTCTGGGTAGACTAGAAAAAACAAATCCACAGAAACGCATATTTGTATGAGAGCTTCATATACACGGTAAGTGTACCCCAACCCAGTGCTCTCCAAGCCCTTAAGTCCAACATTGATCTACAAAGAACAACATTGATCTGCTCAGACTCACAAAACACATGCAAAGACACCGACTGCAGGAGGAAAGCAGGGGTCTCCACATGGCTGCTCCAGCACCCATGGCTCCATCAGGGTCGGTCCAGGTGACTTCTCAGGGATGTCTTGCAAGAAGTGAGCCTTGCCAGCAAAGGCAGAGAACTAGCTAAGCAGCCACACCCTGGTCTGACCATCAGAGAATAAGAGACAAGAAAGTCAAGGTCCACCAAGTCATTTATGTCTCCTCCCTTCAGTTAAACTGCCATTCAATGAATCACACATATGTTCATCAGTGAGACTGGCACAATAAATCTTAACTATCACATCCACTTTCTTCCCATCACTCAACTGTGAGTAGAGGGAGTTCAGCTGAAGCTTATCTCCCATATAGTTCCCTCAAGGAAGTCTTGGGCTCCTTCTGTCATCTAAAACCGCCTGCACACTGGATTCCCACAATTTAGGCTCTGATATTAATCCCTTCTTCGAATTCTGATTATATGGTTAAAAATCATTTGGTACCTGGTAATGGTATACTTCTTCCATGTGGAGTTAGTTGACATCTCACTTAGATGGTTTCTTTGTTAGAGACTAGACTTTAAGAACCCAGATGCTATTTTATCTAATAGCCAGGCACCATCTAATTTCTTTGCCACATTTTGCTATAGTACCTGTCTATTCTGTGCTCCCTTCCTAGGGGCGAGTATTGAGCAGGGTCATGATGTAAGAACTCATGGTTCTTGAGTTGAAACTAGGATTTAATGTGAGCCCCCAAAGCATTTCTGAATCTATGTCCCGCCTTAAAATTATTATTTGAATGTTCATACCTATGTTTTATCATACCATCTTTCAATCACATCAAGCACAATTGTACAATTGTTTGTAGTTTCCTAACATACTTTTTCTTCCTGCACACCTTGACCTCAACTCCTTTTGACCACTCACCCCCTAAAACCTTTCTCCGAATTGCTAATCCTATGAGCTCATCGGTTCTCAGTTTCATTTACCAAAACACCAGAAAATCATCCAACACCACTTCAAGAGCATGACCTCCCCGATGACAAAACACTTCTGAGCTACACACTAACATGAACAAACTATAACTAAATGAAGAAGCTCAACAAGATGGGATGGCCCAGTAGATGCAACAATGGGCTCAGGCATAGGAACAATTGTCTGGATAGAGTAGGACCAGGTAATGCGTTGTTCTGTTGTGCATGGGGTCACTATGAGTCAAAACCAACTCATGAAACATAACAACAAAAGCAACATAGACATCCGACATTTGGGAAAAGGTCAAAATGCATTAAATGAGGAAGAAATGTCCGCCTTCACAGGTGTTCTAGTGATGGTTAAGTGCCTTCGAGTCATCTCTGAACTTTAGTGACTCGAAGTACATACAATGGAAGGACATCCCACTGCTCCTGCACCATCCTCACCACCCTCGCCATGTTTGAACCCATTGTGGCAGTCACTGTGGCAGCCCATCGCATGAAAGACCTTCCTCTGTTTTGCTGCCCATCACTTTAAGCATGATGTCCTTCTTCAGGGACTGCCGGTCTCCGCTGATAGCATGTCCAAAGTATGTCAAATGAAGTCTTGCCATCCATGCAGCCAGAAACATTCCAACGGCACTTGATGCAAACAGACCTATGTGTTCTTTCACAGTCCATGGTACTTTCTTTCCATATTCCTCACCAGCACCATAACTCAAATGCATCTTTTTTCCTTCAATCTTCCTCATTCATTGTCCACCTTTCAAACAAATAGGAGGTGATTGAAAAAATACCAGAATTTTGACCAGGCATATCACAATCCTCAAAGTCACATGCTTGCCTTCAACTCTTTGAAGCAGCATTACCAAATACAATGCACCTTTTGAGCTGTGTTTTAGTAAATGACACAGTAAAATTGATTATCTGTTTACAGAAGAGTGCAAGAAGACCAATATCTCACATCACATTTTAAGATGGATCAAATATCTAAGTGTAGACATATTATCAATGAAAATAGACCATCAAGGAAAAATAGGAACAAAGTTGTTGCTGTTAGGGGCTGGCAGGTCAGTTCCCAACTCCACACTACTATGTATCAACAGCAGGAAACACTGGTGAGTCTCCCACCTGTCTCAAAGGTGGTCTAGCCATTGTGTCATTCCATCTCATTGAGGGTCTTCCTCTTTGCTGATGTCCCTGCTCTTTACCAAGGATGATGTCCTTCTCCAGGAACTGATCTCTCCTGATCACATATTCAAAGTTCATGAGACAAAGTCTCACCATACTTGCCTCTAAGGAGAATACTGGCAAATGCTGGAGAATCTGTCCATGGCAGATTTGTTTCTTCTTTTGCCAACGTATGTTAGCTTCAATATTTTTTGCCAGCATATAATTCAAATGCATCACTTATTTGGTCTTCCTTAACCAATACCAACTTTTACACACATTTGAAGCAACTGTAAATACCATGGCTTGGATCCGGTAGGTACACTATAGGCCTCAAAGTAACATCCTTGCTTTTGAAAGCTCTCAAGCAGGGCTGAGCCCCGGTGGCATAGTTCTTGCGTGTAGGACTGCAGTCCACAGGGTTGGCGGGTCAAATCCAGCAGTAGCTCTCCAGGAGCAAGGCTCAGCCTCCCTCTCCCACCAGGAGGCAGTGATGTCAAAAACACCCAAAACAAAACAAAACCTCTCAAGCCTTCTCGGGCAGCAGATTTACTCAAAGCACGGCATTGTTCGATTCCTTGACTACTGTTTCCATGAGCATTAATTAAAAGTCTTTGAAGATTTCGATCTTTTCTCCATTTGTCAGGATGCCACCTTTGGTCCAATTGTGAGGACTTGGTTTTCCTTACACTGAGTTGTAATCTAAAATGAAGACTGCAATCCTTGATCTTCACCAGCAAGTGCCCCTCACTTTTAGCTAGCCAGGTTGTGTTACCTGCATATCACAGACTGTTAAAAAGTCCCCCCTCACCCCTGATGCCCCAATCTTCTTCATATAACCCTGTTTCTCTGATGATTTGTTCAGCACACAGTTTGAATAAGTATGTTGAGAGAGTACAACTCTATTGCACACCTTCCCTAATTTTAAGCCATACAAGATTTCCTTGTTTTATTTACACAACTGCCTCTTGATCCATGTCCATATTCTTCAAGAGAAAATCATTTCTCTTGTTCTGGCATTTTCACTTTTCTTAAGGTTATCTATAATTTGGGATGATCAACACAATCAAATGACATTACGCAGCTAATAAAACACAAGTAAACGTCTTTCTGATACGCTCAGCCAAGATCCAGCTAACATCAGCAATGATAACTCTTCTTCCACATCCTCTTCTGAATTCCATCAATGTAATGCGGCAACTATTATTAAAAAATCTTCAGCAAAACCTTACTTCCATGTGATATCAATGATATTGTTCTATAATTTTCACATTCTATTGGGTCACCTTTCTTTGGAATGGATACAAATGTGGATCTCTTTCTGTCAATAAGCCAGGTTGCTGTCTTCTATTTCCTGGCAAGGCCAGTCAGTTCTGCCCAGTGCTTCGTCAGCCTGTTTAAACATTTAAACTCCTGAAGCCCAGTTATTGACTAATGCTGTGAGTGCACCTTGAACATCTTCCTTCACCCCCTTTTTCACCAGTAGCAGAAGTTTTTAAATGGCAGGTTTTATGTTACAAAGTGTACAATCACCTTGCAGGAAGTAATTTGACATTTGTTTTCACTGCTTTCAAGCCATGACTAATGAATGGGGGTGACGAAGATGGACTAGCTAGGAGCCTAATGCTGAGTAACTCTCATGAGAAATAATCTACCATGACCATAGCTGGGAAGATCCCCAAACACAGAGGCTGAGACAAGAGTCTCCTTTTGATGCCCATGCCTCTCCATGCATTTGAGAGGGTAGTGCACCCTATTTGGGGTCATAGAAGCTTCATGCTGTGTAAATGTTTCTTCATTTGTATACTCTTAGTTGTAGTAAGTTTGTACTATGAATAATGTGCTCTTTGTGACTCCTGTATGTCATTCCAAGAAATTTATCAATCTACAGGGGCAGTAAGAATAACCAGTAGTTAGTGTCTGCCTCATTGGCAGTTTAAAAGAAAATGTCCTCAGACTTAGCTCTCAGTTGCTCAGGCTGAGTGAAAATGAGCCAAGTAAATGGCTGGTGCTGTGGCTAGAGAAGTGGGAAGATGAAGACTAGATCCACTTCATCTTCAGATCTGGATTCATTCTGACCTTTTCCAGGCAGTTGGCCATGCAGCTGGGATTTTTCCTGTTCTGTCCCTGGTTTAGAAAAGACATTTTAATAACTTGTCTGATAGCATGTATTTCTCTCTCTCTACAGCCCAAACAAATCCATATCAACTTTTTCTTTCTTTCTTTCTCTCTCTCTCTTTCTTTCTTCTTTCTTTCTTTCTTAGAACTGGACCTGGAGACAATTTTTCAGCAATCTATACCACATACAAGATTACTGTAACAATTATTAAACTTTTCTATTTATACCTCAATCCTCAGAACACTTGTTTCCGATTGAAAGTAACTCTCCAGGGAAGTTCAGAATGTCTAACAATACAGCAACAACAATGACCACGTCAGGATCGGTGGGTCTGCCTTGGAAAACAGAGTGAGCATGGGGTCATCTCCTTTTTCAGCTGTTTGAAAATGCTTTTCTCTTTTCTTTTGTTGCTTTTGTTGGGGACTGCTGAGTGAGTGCCAACTCATAGGGACCCTTTGCACAACAGAATGAGACTCTCACCCATCCTGCCCCACCCTCACAAGGGTTCTTAAGTTTGAGCCCAGTGTAGTAGTCACTGTCAATCCACCTTGCCAAAAGGCTGCCTCCTGTTTGCTGCCCCCTCTGCTTTACCAAGCAGAATGCCCTTGTCTAAGGGCTGGTCTCTACTGATAACGTCTGCAGTAGGTAAAGCAGAGCCTCACTACCCTTGCTTCTAGGACGCATGCTGGTGCTACTTCTTCCAAGACAGACCTGGCTCTCTTCTTAGCAGTCTATGGTCCCTTCAATATTCTTCACCAGAGCCATAGTTCATATGCAGGCTAAGGGAAGTAAGCCAAGCACAAAAGGCCAAGTACAACATGAGTCCGCTGAGGTAGGCTTAAAAAAATGCAAAAGGGGCATAAGGAAAAAGGTACTGTATACAACCTTTCCTGGGGTGAGGTCCAGATAGTATGGCAGGGACCAGACCAAATCCAGGGGTACATATGGTAGCCAACTAAAAAGGGGTGGGGAGCCAACTGAAAAGGGGTAGCCAAGTAAAAAGAGAGAGAGGGAAGAGAGACAAATGCGTAGCAGGGGAACATGGCACTGTCCACCCAACGGGAGGGTATTTTTATATCATCACAGGGAAAGAGGGGTCAGACTTCAACCTGGTGCTCCAGAGTGCAACATACGAACATGAATCAGGAAACCAGTAAAGAAGTATGAAGAGCAGGCCCCAATCCCAACTACATGGACAGCCACCCCTCCCCCCAGAAGAATTTACTTCAGAGGACAATACTGAAGTTACAGCTCAGGGAAAGAGACATGTCTGATCAGAAGAGAGGGGAGCAAACGAAGGTGGAGGAAGAGAGAGTGGAGGACATCCTGGCCCACCAAGCCTTGAGGACGATCTCCCCACTTGGAGGAGCCAATGCACACAGAGAACCGTAGGACCAGCACCCCTATGAGATACGACATCTCTCACTGATCCATAGTTCTACAGACAACAACATTGGAGGCACAATGTGGAAATTGTGCCCAATCTGACCCCACTACCCCGTGGTAAAACCCTAAGGGCATGCAACAGAACAGCAAGGGGAACAGAACAAGGGAGTCCCAAGGAAGTAGCAAAAATAGACTTTGGAGCCAGGAGTGGCACCCCATCAGACCTGACTGGAAAACACTCCTAAAAGTCAACACACAGACCTGGAATGATTTACAGGGTTTTTTTTGTCATTGACTTTTTTGTTGCTGTCGTTTTGTCCAAAATCAGTGGCAAGGAGGATATAAGAGGTCTGGTAAGGCTTGAACCTTGGACAATTCTTCTTCAGTTTTCCATATTCAATGTCCAACTGTGTTAGACAGGGTTCTCTAGAGAAACAAAACCCAGACACAGTAATTCTCTTTACATATTTATATAGATAGAAGGATATATAAGATAAGAAATAAATATTTAACTAATCTATGAAGCAGTACAAACGGCTCAGTGCAACTCACTTGCATGAGACACCTAGAAGACTGGCAGTCCTTCGAGTCTTGAGGGCCCCCGAATAGTCCTCTGTAGAGCAGTTCAGCCTATCCAGCCACAAGCAGCAAACAGCAAAGCAGGTCCCCAACAGGCAGCCAGATGACAGAATCCAACAGTCCTCAGCTCAAGAGATGTATATTTCAGGAGCATGATGAAGCAGGGCTTGAAGGAACCTCAACCCACAGCTCCACAGTCCACAGATCAGGTGTCCCATGGGTAGTGTCTCTTGAAGATGGAGGCACTGGATGAACAAGGCAGCCGTCTGGCTGGTCAGAAGATCCAAGAGCAAGAGGGCAAAGGCCGGGATTGCAGAGCCATCTTGATCTCCGCCCTTCCAATGATCGCGTGTGTTCATTGCCCATGTTGTCACAACAGACCTACCTATCTTCTTTGGCCATGTTGTCACAACAAGCTTACCTGTCACGTCAACTTTCATAGTGTATAAGGAGATTGAAAATATCATAATGTGTCTTAAATATATTTCTAAGCCTTAGTATTACTGCATTTTTCTATATTGATATTTTGCATAATTCTCAAATTTCAAAACTAGCAGCTAATTTGGGGGTGTTACAGTTATGTCGCCCTTGTATGGTGTGTCATTAGCATCTCTCTCTTACTGAGGAGTACTGGCGAGCACTGGTTCCTCTGGCCCTGGCCCTATCTGTGACTCTGAGTTGTGTTCAGTTTTCATCTCCAATTGCATGTGTTCCTAACTTAGTTTGGCAGTTCTCGTAGATGTAATAATGAGGACCTATTGGAGCATATAAACAAATACTTGCCTAATTGAGCCTGGATTTATGATTTTAAAGGGAAAAAAATTTAGTATAACATATAGGAAAAACTTCTTCTAAATTTCAAAAAGTTCTTTGCAAGTGCAACTCCTTACAGCTATCTAATACTCATAGAACAACATGGCAGAATAAACCTCTGTTAGAAAATATTCCCCAAAGAGGTTTCATAGGCTTAAAATGTTTCATAATATTTAGTGGAAACTTTTAGTATAATATATTTTTGAATTAACAAAACTATTGGTATTTTTATACATAGCTTAAAACTTTATTGGATTTGGTGACTAATCATGAGACACATAACAGCTGTCTGACTCAAGGACTTGGAGGAGAACAAAATGGAGATTCCCTCTTTGAATAATAATACTGCATGTGATATTGCTGTTTCACAGACTATCAACTGCATAATGTTTAATCATAAAATATTAAACATGGGCTGAGCCCCGGTGGCGTAGTGGTTGTGCACGGGACTGCGGCCCACTGGGACAGAGGTTCAATTCCAGCAGTGGGGCTGGGCCTCCTACTCCCACCACCAGAGAGCAGTGATGCCCCCCCCCCCAAAAAAAAAACATTAAACATGAATTTCATTGTAAGTAGGAAAGAGTCGTAGTTCTGTTTACACAATTAGAGAAATTTCATAGCTATCAAAGAGTAACATTTTGGGCAGTGTGTTTTTGTCAGCACCATTATGCACACCCCAGATTGAATTCATAATGTAATCTTTGGCATATGTCCAGAATACAAGTGTGATTGTTTGTCATGAATCAGAATTAAGAAAATCTTTGATAAAAATTACAGAATGCTGTGTTTTTGTCGCCATTAGTTGAGCAGAAGAATTGAGAAATCATATATTCACTTTAGGGACTGGGTGGAATATTTCAAGAAGACTACACGTAAGGTCTTACAAACCAAAGTAGAAAGATAAATAGGATTGAGGCATAGAAAGTTAATAAATCTGATGAATATTGCCTGGTTTAAATACTTTGGCATTCTTGAACTCTGATTAAAATGAATACAAGAATTGAAAAAACATCTGACTACGAGCAACAAAGAAAGGATGATGATGTGGCAGATTAAACTCAGTACATGCTGCTGGGCAAAGGGTCCTGATGGGAGGGCTCTGTGGCAAAGTTTGTCTCTAGGCCAGATCAGAAATGAACAAAATGAAGCACTTCAGTATCACATTGAAAATGGCTGATTTAAAACCTTTAAAATGGAGAACTCCAACTGATAAAATGGCCAATTAATCAACAAGTAATTGTTGATACATTTAGCAATCCCCAAAAGTAAAGGAAGAGGTGTGTGTGTGTGTGTGTGTGTGTGTGTTCACTGATATAACCACAGAAAGTGGGGCAAAGCCTATGGTCTTAACATAATCCAGTGATATCTTACTAAAACCAAAATATCAACTGACTTCAAAATCTTACAATGTACCATGGTGGTCAATCTGGTGATAGCTTACTAAAACAGAAAATAATGCCAGCGGTGTTTAGAAGCTTACAACACACCATTGATGATGTTAAGTATTTGTGGCAGTCATGTTCTCTGGTTCCAATTTGACTGAGAGTGTAGGGGTAGAGTCTAGCCTGTCAAGCTGGAGATAGCCAATGAGATCTCTGTGTGGGCATGGCTTTCTCCTGAGAATTCTAGGAGTTCTCACGATATTTCTGAATTGGAGGAGAGAGACTTGATTCAGTTTCTTGGAGACAGTTTACCGACAAGACAACATGGCACCATGATATAGATCCCGAGTCCTGGAGACTGGAGGAGCTGGAGGAGAAGCCACATAGGCTTACCCTGATGGAACCAAACCTCTGGGCTTGAAGAAGCCACATGGAGACTCCTGTCAGTGCTGAGAGGGCTGGGAGGCCACGGCGAGACCCCTACCAATACTGAAATGCTTCTATCACCACTGGATACTGCTGATGGACCCTGAGCCCTGGAAAGAGGAGCCATGGTGAGACCCCTGCTAGCACCAGGGATGCTTGTACTGCTTCTGCTGCCACTGGGTATACAAGATTCTGCACCCCCTGGCCTATGATTATCCTGATGTCATTGCACGTGCTTCATGAGTTAGAAGAAGATTTTATAGACTGGTATCGGACATATGGGCTAATGTCGGACTTATGACTTTGGACTAGACTGAGTTGGGATTCTTTCTCAATGTTCCATTCTTCTTGTATATAAACCTTTCCCTTATATCCATATGTGTTTTTATGAATTTGTTTCTCTAGTCTACCCAGACTAATACAATATGTAATAAAAAACTCTCTTCTTATAAGCAACTAGGAAAACGAGATCAACTTGGAACCAAAAATATAATCAACAGATGCCAGTTTCAAGATAACTCCGATGCTAACATTGTCAGGCAAAGGTTCTAAACCAGCTACTGTAGATTTGCCTCATAAGAGTAAGAAAGCGGAAACTTTTATACCAAATACTTTAATCAAAAAAGTAATAGAAATTCTTAGAAAGGAAATGGAAAATGTAAAAAGAAGACAAATGGAAATTAATGAACAGCGAAGGGCAATACAAATAAAAAAAAATCAAACCCGCTCACAGGATAGACTCAATAGAGAATCCATATGAAAATGAGTAATTGATAAACTTGGAGATAGAAATTAAAATTATCCAATAAACTGATCAGGGAGATAAAATATTTTAAAGGATTAATAAATAAAAGCTACCATCTTTTTTGGGGGGTGCATCACTGCCCTCTGGTGGGAGTGGAAAACCCAGCCTTGCTCCCAGAGAGCTGCTGCTGGATTTGAACCTCCAAGCCAGTGGGCTGCAGTCCCGTACTCAAACACTACACCACTGGGGCTCAGCCCCCCAAACCACCATCTTTTAGGTTTGTGAGACAACAACCAGATAGCATACTGGTTGCCTCAAGGGGCTTGAACATAGCAACAGTGTTGACGATGGGACAGGATCGGGCCAAGCTTCCTTCTATTGCACTTCGGTTTCCAGTGAGTTGGATCTGACTTAAAGTACCAGCAACAGCTGTTGGAATCCAGGGAAGAAACAGAAGACATGGAAAGAGGATGTGCAGCAATAATGGCCAAAACTCACCTAATTTTCCCACCCATTTTTGGTTGATGGAATTTTTACAAGGGTGCTAAATCCACTCAATGAGTTTAGAAGAGTCTTTCAGTATTTTCAGGGGAAATTAGATTTCCACAAGCAGGTAAATGAAATAGGCTACATGCCTCATACAATGCTCAAAAACCAATATAAAATGCATTAAACTTAAATGTGAAAACTGAAACTATGAAAGTTTTAGAAGAAAATGCAGAGTCAAGGTTTCTGGACCAAGTTTTTTGTTTGTTTTGTTTTTGGGGGGCATCACTGCCCCCTGGTGGTCGTGGGAGCTACCCAGCCTTGCCCTGGAGAGCTGCTGCTGGATTTGAACCGCCAAGCCCATGGGCCACAGTCCTGCACTCAATCACTACACCACTGAGGCTCAGCCCCTGGACCTAGTTTTTAAGAAAGAATTATCTAGTAGCTTAAATAGCAAAAGTCAAAAATCAATCAATCAATGAGAACTTATAAAAATTTGTAATCTTTCCACATTAAAAGACTTTACCAAAGAGGAAAAAGGACAGGTATTGACTAAAAGAATATCTTCGAAAGCCATATATCTGTATGAATCTCATAAGAAAAGAACACATACCAAGCACCAACAAGATAGAAAAATGACTTCAATAGACATTTCACTCAGATGGCCAATAAAAAGATAGAAAAGTATTCAATATCATTAGCCATCAGAGAGATGTAAAGGAAAATCACAATGTTATCTCACTTAACTGCTAATAAGATGGTTAAATTTTACAGAGAAGAGATTGGTGAGATGGTGCAGAATGGAATCCATTTTCATTGTTTATGATGATGCAGAGTAGTACAGTTCTTCTGGAACATCATGTGGCAACACAAGAACTACATTAATGAACTACATTAAGGCTTAGGAATTCTACCTGCTCTGGACTACATACCCCCAAGACTTAAAAGCTCAGACTTGTACACCAGCGTTCAGTGCAGCAGCACTAGCCTCAATAGTCAAATGGTGGAAACAGCCTCATCAAGGTTTCAATGGACAGAGAGAAGCTGGTGCATACAAACAATGGAATACTTTTCAGCCAGTAAGAAATATGAAGTCTTTATATATAATGCAATATGGATGGAGATTGGAAATATTATGCTAAGTAAAATATGTTGTAGAAGTCACCTAATCTGGCGTCGATTTCAGGATGAAGGGCGTAGGGGTGACACTACCATGATCCCATTTCTACCTTAAATTCAGCTAGACCAGGGATGTACACTGCAGCCAGAAACACGGGGAATTCAGGAGAGATGATCCCTTCAGGACCAGTGATGGGACTAGTGATACCAGGAGGGTGGAGGGAAGGTAGAGTGAAAGGGGGGAACCAATTGCAGGAATCTACATATGACCTCCTCTCTGGAGAACGCACAGCGGGGAAGTGGGTGAAGGGATACATCAGACAGTGTATGATATGAAAAAGTAATAACAATTTGTAAATTATTAAGGGTTCATGGGGGAGAGGGCATGAGGAAGGAGGGGAAATATGGGGAGCTGGTACCGGGGACCTAAGTGAAGGGAGAATGTTTCAGGGGTGTTGATGACAGGTGTGCAAATGTGGTCTGCATAAAATTGACCTATGTATTGATCATGATGGGAGTTGTATGAGCCCTCAATAAAATTATCTATTTTTTAATAAGAGTGTAGGGGTGAAGTCTAGCCTGTCAATCTGGAGTTAGCCAATGAGACCTCTGTGTGGGCATGACCTTCTCCTGAAAATTCTGGGAAATCTGAGATGCTTACAACGCACTGAATCCAAAGATTTTCTACCCACTGGCTTGCGATCATTCTGCATTTGGCTTCACTGCATGTACTTCATGAGTGTGAAGAGGACTTTTACTGGTATCAGACATATGGGCTAATATTGGATTTATGACCATGGACTGGACTGAGTTGGGATGTTTTCTTCATGTACACTTGCTCTTGCATATAGAATTCTTTTTTATACTTATATGAGTGTTTATGAATTTGTCTCTCTAGTCTACCCAGGTTAACACATACGTCAATCACAAAAAGACAAATATTGCATGACTTTCTCAAAGAACTTTCACATCTATGAAATCCATTTCAACTCACAGTGACTTATAATACAGGATACAACTGTCTCTGTGGGCTTCCAATACTCTAACTCTTGATGTCTTTCTTCTGGAGCAGCTGGTGGTTTTGAACTACACGAATGACTTATGGTTAGCAGCTTCTGCTTAGCAGCTCAACTCTGTCACCAGAGCTCCTATATGATTCTACTTGTAGGAAAAGATAGGAACAGGTCGTTGAAGAAATCAAAGTTTATTTGTGGTCACCAGGGGCAGGAAGGATAGAGAATGGAACTCAGGGCTGACTGCTTATTGACATGCATTATGATCAGAAAATGGTATTGATTTTAAAGTAGGGTTGCACAGACAATTAAGGTAATAGCTTTCAATAAGTTGTATATCTATAAAAAGTTAAATTGGTAAGTTGTGTAGTAGATATATTTATAACAGTGACACACACACACACACACACACACACAAGGAGTTACTGCTGATGCTGCTTATGTACAA
This sequence comes from Nesogale talazaci, assembly GCA_004026705.1. Taxonomy (NCBI): domain Eukaryota; kingdom Metazoa; phylum Chordata; class Mammalia; order Afrosoricida; family Tenrecidae; genus Nesogale; species Nesogale talazaci. The sequence goes on from PVJH01000580.1 coordinate 15,872, forward strand.
CCAAATACCTTATAGGATTAGGTTCCTTAGTTTAAAGGATTCGGTTCATAATCTCATGGTACATTGATCTAATATAATTCTTTAAATGTTTCAGGTTATAGATTTTATTTTTAAATACTAACAGAAATAAAAATCACACTTCCCAATTATCATTAGTTATGCTCGTGAGTTCTTTTCGGAGGTAGGCAGCAGGTATCATTATTTTCATCTTAGAAAAGAGAAAGTTGAATGACAGAGAGTGACTTAACTCAAAGGAATCTCCTATTCCCAGGTCTTTTCACATCACATAAACCACAATGAATTTAATCAATGTCCTCGTGAGTAAAAGTTTCTGGATCTTCTCCCATCATGTTGGCTAAATGTCTCTTTCCTATGTTGCAATCTTCAATCTGCTTTTAAATAAAATTCACTGTGTATGTTTCATGTCTGGAGGTGGCAACACTTTTCTTCGCTGGTACTACAGTAATGTGTTTCAGCCTTAAGCTCTGGAATCTGGCCCCTCTCTGTAACTCAGCTGCCGCAGCTTTCCACAAGTGTTGCCTCTGGGTAAGGAAAGCTCGCGCCCCACCCCCACCCCCCCTACCCAGAAAAAGCCCGTAGGAAACCACTGCACAACAAACCTTGCAGGGAACAGCAACTGAGTCAGACCAACCTGGTATAATTTTTAGTGCACCTGTTCTGCCCCCACAGGAGCCCGAGTATCATAATGGGCCATACACTGAACTGTCAACCACAAGGTCAGTGGTTCAAAGCCACCAGCTGGCCCATGGAAGAAAGATGAGACTATCTCCTCACATAAGATTTAGGGTCCAGAAATCCAAAGGGGGCAATTCTGTTCTGCCTTATTAGCTTTCTATGAATTGAAATAGGCTTGATTGATGGCAGCAAGCTTGTAGGGCTTTTGTTTTTTATTCTTGCTTTTGTTGGTTGCTATTGGTTTGTTTTTCTATTATGCCTCTGAATCCTTTGAACAGTCCCTGGGGTCTGAAAAGCTTGCAACCATCCATCCACGGTACAACAAATGCCCTGGAACGGTAGAAGGATGAGAGTCGGTAAGAGGGGGAGGATGTGGAATACATGACTCATTGCCTCCATGAGTAACTGCCCCCTGACCATGAGGCCAGTAGTCCCTGGATGCTTCCTGTCTATAATTCCTGAGCACCTTGATCCAAGAGTATGTCAAATAATCTTGATCAAATACAGGAAATGCTGAACAAGAATCTAAATTCTCATTGAATCTAGTTCAGCCATTTTTCATCCTGTCGAATTCCCTTTGTGGGTCAAATGACCCTTTCATAGGGGTTGCCTGATTCATACCAGTAGCAAAATTACAGTTATGATGTAGAAACGAAAACAATTTCATGGTTTGCATGTCACCACAACATGAGGAACTGTATTAAAGGGTTGCAGCATTAGGAAGGTTGAGAATCACTGCTCTAGATTTTCTGGTTCTTTGGTGGCTGCATGAACCCTTGATACTACTGCTCTGAGATAATCTTTAAATCTTAAATTTCTAAAATCCCCTACCCTATTTCTAAAACCAAAAATATATATATTAGCTTAACTATTAAAGAGTGTCTTGAGTATTGTCCCTTTTTTTGTTTTTTTTTTTTATATAGGCATCACTGCCCTCTGGTAGGAGTGGGAGGCCCAGCCTTGCTGCTGCTAGATTTGAACTGCCAAGCCAGTCACCTGCAGTCCCGCACTCAACCACTACACTACCGGGGCTCAGCCTGAGTATTGTCCTTTTAAAGAAAAATTTCTATGTGCCTCGCTGCCTTGGTAATGTAGTAATCATGAACTGGGCTGCAATCCAAAAGGTCCACAATTCAAAATGCCCAGCTGCTCGGTGGGAGCACACATGCTTGCAGACTCCCAGCAAGCAGGAAGACCCAAGGACCCAAAGAGGCAGTTTCCAGAGCCTGTCTCTCTTCCACAAGTAGCCACACCCCCATGGAAGTGTCACCAGATGGACAGGTTGGGCTCTGTCTCTACCTCAAGTTGACATTAACTCTAACATGTACTTCTCTGTGTCTGTTCTCAATAACAATAACAAAACAAATCATGGAAAAAGTGAATTTGGCCAAAATTAATTGATTAAAAAAAACCCAAACCTCAGTTAGGGAAAAGTATAAATTTCTCGATTCAAAGGAAGTAGCAAATTCCAAGCAGAATGAACATAACAAAAACAAAGCTGAGAAACATAATGAAACTTCTTAGGTACAAGGAGCACAAAAAGCTGAAAGTTCTAGAGAACAAACAGCACTGTAACTATAGGCAGTCTCGACTTAAACACCCGTGAATATCTCAGACACTATGGAGATCAGAAGACCTTGGATCTATGTCTTCAAAGCACTGAAAGAATAAATTTACAAAAGCAGTGGTTCTTGAGTCCATCAGTTCCAGCTGAGGTGTACCTCAAGCAGAACGTGCTCAGTGTCGGGTTCTTAGCTAAGTAGGATGGGAGGCCTGTGGGAGCCTCATCATTGACACTACCCAGATTCTAGAAAAGAGATTATCACTCCAGAATTTATATTCAGGGAAACTATCTTTCAGCAATGAAGGTGGAATATTCATGCTCAGATAATGGGAGGAAAAAAGACAAAGTCAACAAAGATAATTTGCTGTCAGTTTTCTGATCTCATATCTGGGACATTAAAAATTTTTATAACTCAATGATAAGAAAACAAGTAACTCCATTATGAATGAACAAGGGATTTGAATAGATATTTCACAAAGCAAAAATATGAATAGCCAACAAGCATGTGAGAAAGACCAAACATAAAGGAAATACTCATTTTAATCATAATCAAATCCCGCCACATGCAATCTGAGGTTGCTTTAGGTGTCCTTGAGTTGATTCTAACTCACAGCAAACCTATGCCCCACAGAATCAAACACTGCCCGGTCCCACACTGTCCTCACAACCTTTTTTTTTTAATTTCCTTACTTGAATTCACATAATCTCTAAATGACCAAAAATATTACAAATAAATGCTGATGTCATCATGATGTCCTCATGATGGAGTAAGGTTATGTGGTTATGTGGTTAGTGCAACAGAACATTAACAAAATGTCTCAACACAACTAGCCAGTTCTCTTGTCTTTCAGTGACTATAGTTCCACAGCTCACCATGTACAGATAAGCAAACATTTAAATGACTGTACAACTCACTCGGTCTAGTCCTCAGTCACAGTGCGCAATATTTTCACCAGTGCTAACAGGACTCAGTTTTATTTTATTTCCTTTCTCACTGTGACTGGTTTGTCTGGAAACCAATAGGACAAACTATTATTCGAGTTCAGCCCTTAACAAAATACAATGTTCTATAAATTCCACTTCTAACTCTAGTTTCCCTGCAAAAACAGTCAACATCCTCAGCACAAGTCACCCTATAAAATCATTGAGCCGTTAATTTGCTAATAGTCGATAAAACATCAGTGGGGCATCATCGGCCACTCCTCATGGTTTCAAAATTCTGTGATGTCCTGGATTATGCCTCTCATCAAGTCTCAAATAATGAGTTGTGTACTACTACCTTTGTGTGTTTTAAGTTTTTGCAGGAACAAACAAGAAACATCTCGAACTTGATCCTCAACCAGCTCTTGCTTCACCCTTGTGGCAATCATGTGCTTATGTTAATTTCATGATTGAGATGTAGGGGTGGTGTCTAGCCTGTTAATCTGGAGATAGCCATTGAGTAGCCAATGAGGTCTCTGTGTGGGCATGGCTTTCTCCTGACATGTCTGGGAAGTCTCGCGATATTTCCCTCATGAAGATGAGAACCTATCTCCCCAATTGTTGGGAATTAGTCTCAAAGATGATGAATCATGGACAAGACAAGATGGAAGCATCCAAGAAGCTGAAGGAGCTGGAGGAGAAGCCACACAACTTTGTCCTGATGGAACCAGACCTCTGAAGCTGAAGACCCCTGCCAGCGATAACTTACTTCTGCCACCACTGGATGCTGTTGATGAATCCTGAGCCCTGAAAGCGAGGAGTCATATGGAGACCCCTGTCAGCACCTGGATTCTGCACCCACTGACCTGTGACTTCGTGAGTCGGAAGGAGACATTATAGATTGGTGTCAGGCATATGGGTGAATATCGGACTTGTGACTTTGAACTGGACTGGGCTGGGATGTTTTCTCAATGTCCTGTTCCTCTTGTATAAAACCTTTTCCTTATATCCATATGCATGTCTATGAAATTTGTTTCTCTAGTCTACCCGGACTAATACAACCCCTATAGTCTGCTGCTGGTTGGCCCTGGTATTAAACTTCTTAATTCTCCTCACTTCATCCCACAACAACAGAAAGTAGTTAACGATGAATGCAATATCCATTTTCACTATTGTTAAAGAATGAGCAGCACAATAAGGCTGAAGCTAAGCTCAGGCTATGAAAAGCATTTTGAATCCATGCTCCTGGGTTCTAAACCTCCCATGCCATTCACCAATTATTTATTCATATATGCCTCAAGTTTGTCTTTGAATGTATAGAATATATCCTCATTTTCCAGCTGAGTAACATCTACTGAAATGTTTTCCTTAATCTCTTGTAAATGCTTCCTAATCAAATCCCAATTGTGCAATGTGATCAACATCTACTGAAATGTTTTCCATAGACCCTTGCAAATGTTTCCTCAGCAAATCTCATCAAGAAATGTTACATTATATAAGCACAGGGTTACACAGAAATCAATTACATTCCAATCACATTTTAACATTAATTAACAAATCCAAAATCTTGATCTTTCAGCAAAAGAACAGTTTCTAGTAATAGTACTGTCACTTTTGAATGAGATGTTCAGTTATGATAGAGTCCTAAAATGTCCCTTAAACAAGACCAACAATGGAAGAAATTTCTCAGTAGTTAGCGATGTTATTCTCAGGAGTCTGCTGTCTTCTTGATGTTTGGGGGTAGCTTTAGTAATGACAGGATCAGGTTGTGGCATCAGCTTCCCTTCTCCCTTTTGGCATTCACTATTTCCATTGCCTGTAAAAATATAATCAGAAAGCACCTCCCTTTGGGGTTTCAACAATCTGGAAACAGAAATATAGTAAAGCTCCATTTCTTCTGTGTCCTTCTTCTTTCTCCAAACTTGGTTGATTCCTCCTAAGGGAAGTCCATCAGTTCTATTCTGCAAAAACATAAATGTGTAGCTCTTTCTCCAGGTGACAAATGGATCTGGATCCCAAACATGATTTCTGTCTTCCTAAGACAGGCTTTCTCTGTAGAAGTGAAATTGCGTTTACCTGCCCTAATTTTGTTATAAGATTTTAATAAGTTAAAATGATTAAAGGATGTTTGTCACATATGATATTTCTCTTATCCCCATTCTGCAATAATTATACTTCAAAACATTATAATCAATTTCAGGGAACTTATCTGAGACCAAACCAGTGAAGCTTCTCAATCTTCATTGTTATCTAAATTAATTTCTTCCAGCTGTCAGAGAACCAAGAGAACTACTTGCTTCTTACCAAGTTTCAGATGATTTAAAAGACTGAAAAAATTCTTAATAAATTTTTCAGCTCTTTTGGAAGTAATTTACTAAACAGACATTTTTTTCTCCAAGTTTACCAATAAGATTACAGGTTCAATTAAGCAGTATTGCCCATCATGCTTCTTACATTGTGTGACTTTACAATCTTGCAATAGTCTGATCAGGTTGGCTTCTCTCATTCCCTTCATGCTGGAATGAGAGGAAGTTAGCAGGCCGGTCCCTGGCCCTCCTGATGTCCTAAGGAAATGACTCCAAATCCAGGTCTGAAAAACCTTTTCCCTTCAGTTTCTAAATCCATGTGGGGCCGCTGTTGTTTCCCCACAATGGCATCCCAAGAAACCCTTTGATTTAATATGTGTTCAGATTTCTCAAGCATTTTTCCCTGATAGGTATAAATTTTTGTTTTAGAAATACAAGACAATAGTAGGGGGCTGAACCCTGGTGGCATAGTGTTGTTCATGGGACTGTGGCCCACTGGGTTGGACGTTCAAATCCAGCAGCAAGGCTGAGCCTCCTACTCCTACCACCAGAGGGCAGTGATGCCCCCCCAAAAAAAAAAAGAAATACAAGGCAATAGTAATTGACTTAAGCAATCTTCCTTTATAAACCATGGTCTATCTGGCTTTATTTTTGCCTAAAATTCTTCATTAGAATCCTGATTAATAATTCCAGCAGCAATCTGAACCCTTTGAGAATTTAGGTTAGACTGTTGGACCTTATGTTCTTCATACCCAATAAACTTGAGAAATGCCATGACAGGGTCCAAAAGAGCAGAAACTCAGGGTAGGCCTAAGTTTCTATTTCAGAGAAAATCCATGACTTCCCCAAAGCGGATGCAACACTCTGAACCAGGAAGAAGCATTCAAAATTCAACAAGTCCCTGACAACCAACCAGAGGACACGGAAAGCAGCTCATCAATAGAGAACAGCACCTTCCCTCTAATGGGGCTTTATGGCGGGAAGCGGGAAGGGGCACTCCCCTTATGTAACCTGAAACTACAGGAAACCACTGCGGCTGGGTAGTGGTTTGAGCCCAACCCTAGCTTAAGCTAGAAAATAAACTCCTTTTGTTCCTTTGCATCTCAAGTGTCGGTTTTCGTACTTCTTGGGTAAATTTATCTCCCCAGTCCAACAAGACCTTCCTAATAAACATTTTATAGTTCTTTTAGGTAGTGAACACCAGATACCACTCTTAATAATTTCAGATTTAAATACAGCTTTTGGCTTTTCGTCACAACTCCAGTATCAATCTGAATTCCTTGAGTATTTAGGTTAAAACTGCCTGATAAAAACTCAGTTATTCTTTCAATAAACTCCTGATTTGGGGGAATAAACAAGCTGCTGCAAGAGATTCTGAGTTTTCTCTTGGTTAGTTCTGGCCTCCTGCTGTGAGATTGGGGAATTTCTACGATTTCTCTCTTAGATTCTCTTGGCTCCCACAGGGAGACGTCTTGTTTTCTGAGCTCTACTAGGTGGGGCCTGGGGTCAGTTCCTTCCTCTATCTTCTTATTGGGAGGCCTTTGCTGATGGCAATCCTTTACTGTTGAATCTTAAGCAACATTTACGAGTCCCATGGTTCCCTTCCTACAGCAGGAGCAAAGCCCAGATTCTCTTGGATCCAAAATTTTGGGGCTCGGCTCCATGCTCTGGTGTGGGCCTCACCTCACTCTCTGAGGCCAGGTTGAATGATCTGCGTGCCTTGCGCTCCCTTTGAAGGTGACCTGTCTTTCCGCAACGAAAGCACTTTCGTTTAGGTCTGGTGTACTTTGCCAAGGCATCTGCCATTAGACTGACCTTGTATGCCTCTGTCTCTGCCTTCCTGCACGTTCTGATATAATCTAACAGGGTGTCCTCTTCTTTGAAAGGGCATATCACAGCAATTCTAAATTCTAAAATCTGCTTCCACAATCCCCTTTTCTAACCTTGAAATTAAAGTTTCGCTCCCAGACTTTGCCTCTTGGCTTTTATTTTCTGAACTGTTTTTCTCTACAGGTATATCTTGAGGCTTCACTTCCCAAACTTTATCTTCTGTGTTAACTTTCTTAGTTTGCATTTCTTTGGAGCTAACTTCCTCATTTCTATCTCCAGCACTGGTTTGATTGTTTTTCAATCTCTGTCTATAATCTTCTCATCTGCCTGATATCTATTCTGCTTGCCTCTCTTTGGATTTTAGTTTGGGTATCTCAAAGGCTTCTTACTATCCTTTGATTTCTTTACCTTTGAAAGCAAGGCAGCTTTCTGGGATTGTTCAATAGCCTCGTTTTGGATCTTGGAATTTACTCCCTCTAGTGTTTTATCACCTTTAATCCTTGGAAGGCTGCGGTCCCTCAGGGACATATAGGCTTTGGCCATAAGCTTTCACTTAGAATCAAAGGCTTAGATAATAAACAGATTCCTGCTTCTTCAGTTTTTCCTAAAATTTCATCACCTAATTCATGCTCATTCAAAGAGATTTTAGCTTGCTTTTCTAGATTTGGATAGTGCACACAACACGTATCACTACATTAATAATCCTCTTTCTCTTCCTCCTGCAAAGGTTTTTTAAATCATCTTAATTGAATCCATAAAATCATATTTCCCTGGGTATGCCTTGTCCCTCCCTGTGAGCCTTTCTTAAATTAATGGCTACCCCATCCCAGATCTCTATATCAAAGGTTCCTGAAAAGAAGAATGTCTTTACCACTTGAAGAGGTTTTAGTTCTTTTTAATTACCATTATATTCTGCTTCTTCAAGAAGTAGAAAAGCATGATATTGTACTTTGTATCCTTGCTCTTTGCTTGACTCATATCTCACTCACTTACACTTAAAAGTATAAACTCAAAAAATATTTTCCCTATTCATCCTCACAGTCTGATGAGACTGTAAAATTGCTAAAAGAGTTCTTTTCCTACCTAGCCCCACGTTGGACGCCATATGTTAGAGGATCAGTCCCTAACACATCATCATGAGTCCGGTAGGTGCAATTGCACAGCAATAATAAGTGATATTATAGTAAAGTCACAGAAAGTTGAGATACAGGAATAATGGAGTCAGACACATTTCATGGTAGCATGATCACCTGCTGGGCGACCAGGATCTCAACAGCCAGGTCCATGCACAGTGCAGGCAGGAAGTCAGGAGCCTGAGAGCTCCGGGGAGCCAGGGGGAGCGGGTCATAAAGACTCGCTGGGGAGCCGGCTGGAGGGAGGCTTGGAAGCCAGCCAGAGGGATTAAGCAGGAGGGATTGCTCACCAAGCTTTAAATCTACTTTTGGTGCATCAACACACACCACAGGAGGGGGATATTCATTTGGTGTACAATCACAGGAAGGGGATGAGCTAGGCATGCACACATAGTAGCAAGGGGAGGGCCTAGGGGTATATATGTGACAAGGGTGGACCCTAGACCAAATATGGCAGCCTAACCTTGATCATCCTTGGGTGGGTTTGACCTCCCTGTCTCTCCTATAAGAAAGTAGTTTACTACTATCCTTATCAGAAGGGAGTGGGCCCTGCTTAGGGTGGAACAGGCTATACAGCCTGATTGCCCTAGGTGACTGATAACCCTTAGGGAGACTAGCTCCTGACCTACTTTGGTTGACCTTCAAGTGTAAAGGTACTTGCCAAGTGTAGTAAGCAGTTATGTATGGCATATATTTGAGGGAACTGGCTGGGGAGAAATTGTTCTGTTCCCCACATATTAGGTGCTTGAAAATACCATGGCTTGGATCAGGGGAAGAATGTTAGTCCTCAAAGCTGTTTCTTTTTCAACACTTTAAAAAGTTCTTGTGCAACAGATTTATCCAATGCCATGTGTGGTTTGATCTCTTGACAGCTGCTTCCATGTGTTAGGTCTCATGGGAGTGAGCTGCACTGACCCTGTTGTATGGTTCTATAGACTAATTAACTGTTTATTTCATGTGTTGTGTATATATATATATATATATATATATACATATGTATAAAATCATAAGTGTCCTAGTTTTGTTTCTCTAGAGAATCCTGTCTACTATACTAAGATAATAATGACTAACTCATATGCAATAAGTTGTTAAATTCTATTGGCTTTTTCGTCAAAATGTTTTGCTAGAGATCTTGTGGATTTTTTTTGCATTCCTAACTTTTACAACTTCATCCTCCTATGTTAGTTTGTAACTTTAAAAAAAAAAAAAAGAACACGAAGAAAATCCTATGAAGCACATGAGGTGCTTGGTTTTAGGCAGTGAACTCATGACTCAATGAGCAAGCTTACACTTCTAAACGACTCTTCTGATCATATTATTACCAGCCTCCATATTGATTATAGGGGCCACTGTAAGATAAAGTCTATTCCATGAACTAGTCAGTGGAGCCCTGGTGGCATTAGTAGGTTATATGTTGGGACACTAATCCCACCATCAATTTAAAACCATCAGCTGCTCCTCTGGAGAAAATAAATCTCTGTACTCCTGTAAAGATTTAATGTTGGAAATATATAGAGACAGCGGAAATCTGTCCTATAGATTCAGGCACTATAAGTCACAGTCACCTCAGTTGTTGTGAGGTTTGTTTTTGGGTTTTTTTTGAGTTTTGTTAGCTTTAGGGCACCAGTGAATTTTGGTGGTCTGGCAGGCTGTGGGGTTACTAACTCAAGGTCCTTGGTCCAAACTCATCAGCCACTACCAATTTCTCAAGTCTGAGTGAGCAGTTTTGCTCTGTCCTGTGGGGACACTCACTATGAATGAGCATTGACTGGATAGCAATGTGTCTTTGTGGTTTTAGGAATTATAGTGCCTATATTTTTTGTGTTTCTTCACTTCTGCATGTAAGCTAACCATATACTACAACTTGGTAAATAGCAAACTATTAGATAACTAGCTTGCTTCCAAAAGTTATTAAATCTAGAACGAAAAACAAATTTCATTTTGATGACTTTTGTCTTACTGCAAGGAGTCTTATAGATTAGATGTCGATTAACTATAAGATCTACACTTCAAATCTGAAATCTGCTTATCAGGAGCAAAATGAAGCTGCCTGCTCCTTCAAAGATGAATCGTCTTCACAGCCTTCTATCTATATAGAAATTTTGTTTTTGTTTTTGGGGCACCACTGCCCTCTGGTGGTGGGAGTAGGAGGCCCAGTCTTGCTGCTGGATTTGAACCTCCAACCCAGTGGGCCACAGTCCTGCACACAACCACAACGCCACCAGGGCTCAGTCCTGTTTATATAGATATTGTCCATGTGAGTGTGACGGCCTTGAGTTTGATTTGGGGGTGGAGTTTATTGCAGGAGTGTTTAAAGCGCTCAGCTGCTAACCAGTCTGTGTGATCCCACGAGTCACTCCTCAGCAGAAGCTGAGGCAGCCTGCTTCTGTAAACATTTAGTCTCCCACTCTCTCCTACAGTGTTTTTTTGAAGTGGAAACATCTCATCAGGGGTGACTTTATTTTTGCTTTGTGTTCATTGCATTTCAGAATTCCTTTTGGGTGATTTTTTTGGTCTCTGTTTGAAATTTGAAACCTCGATATTCTTTTTAAACTGCCACCTATCTTAGACATTGGGGTGTATAAGTCTAGATTATCATATCTCATAGTCTATCGGCTTTACAAAGTATTTTCTTTTTTTGAATTTATTCCAATATGATGCACAATTCACTCAGATTTGAATTTTTAATTCTATCCAAACACCATGTTTTCAGCATGCTTATCAATATCTCAGTGTCATGGAGTCGATGATGACTCATAGTGACTCTGTAGGATCAGCAGAAGACAAGTAATGGTTTGCTGGCCTGGAGCCTCGGCTTGAGGTTCTGCATGGAGTCCCAGGCCCTTCCATTTCTTGAGAACCAGTCTGACTGAAGCTGATCAAAACTCTAGATTTGCCATCTTCAGACACAGCTCCAGGCTGTGCAATGTGCTTTGAGATACATAGACGTCCTGTGTCTTTTTCTCTTTCTTCAGGGAACAAGGCTGGGCCCAGTGGGTGAAAGTAACTGAGTGTGGACTTATAATTGAACTGAATATGAGGATTCAAGCTGGTAATATCTACATCCCTGGAGCTGGATGACTGATTCCCAAGGATGCTGGGAAAAGCTGGCTTAAGTATTCTCAGCTGAAAGGTCCTCATCTCTTACATGTTGTTAAAAATAGTACTTTCCCTGCTACCTAAAAACTGTAGTAAGTTTATAATAAGTAGAAGCAATGTTTCTCAATCCAGACAACTCTCCCAAAACATTCTTCTGTCATTACAGTTTTGTCATCCGTATATACTTTTATCGAAGACACATTTATTAACAATATAATCTTTCACAGTTTTATCCAGTCAGTGCTAATTTTGTTTGTCAGCAATAAACCCACATACAGGGGAGTGGGGTGGGGGTGGGGTGGGGGGGGGGAACTCTATGACTTCATCATGTTAAAATTACTTAAAATTAAATAACATTAGCAAGATCTGTGCATTTGTCAAGTTTTGATAAATTAAATTAAGACAAAACTCTTAGCTGGCTTTATTTATTCAATTTATTCAATGAATTGGTTTTGTATCTCATTAGCCAGTTTCTGAACACATCAGATTGCAAAGTAGTGCTTACGCCCTATTTTTCCAGTCGATTAACCCAGTATTTCTAAGCAAACATCTCCAATTTATTCTTTCACTAATTTCTAAACAATTAAAAAAATTAGCAGTGAAGAGCAATTCTGTACAAAGCATCAAGAACCTTCATTGCTTATATTTTTATGTGTATTTTCTTGAGTGCTTAAAGACCTCAATACTCTTAAAGAAATTATTTTGCTTTTGTATTTGTTTTGTAAATAATATCATGTAAGCCTTGCTTAACTACTTTGCTAGTAATTACTTTTTCATAAATGTTGCAGAGCTTTATCATACAAATTTATTTGCCTACTATCCATTAAAGAGACTTGGTGACCTGGGAGTTAACTAATGTACTACTAATAAAAAGGCCATAAGTTCAAATCTAGCAAATCCTCCTTTGGAGATAGAGGTGGTAGTCTGCTTCCATCAGTATTATAACCCTGGAAGTCCTAGAGGCAGTTCTGCTCTGTCCTATGGAGCCACTGGGAGAATTTTCCCAACCTCCACTGGTTTCAGTTTTTACTTCAGGGAGGGGATGTTAGCTACAAAGTAAGTGAGGGTGCTTCAAAAAGTTGTGGGAAAATTCCTTGAGCACCTTCTCTCTCTCTCTCTCTCTCTGTCTCTGACACACACATACCCAGAAGGGGGTACCAAAGAAACAAATTTTTTCATAGCTTATTTAATTTTTTTTTTTACAAAAGAATCTTATTACACCTTATTACCTTATTACCTTATTACCTTTAAAGTGCTCTCTATTAGCCAACAAACCCAGGGGTAAGGGAACAACAAAAGATATAAAATTGATGGGGAAGAGGGTGCAGAATGCCTGGTGGGATTTGATTAAGTGCCCTGTATCTGAGAGGAATTACTGAGAGCTTAATGAAGGTTGAACATGATAGTAGGACAGGAGGAAAGTAAAAAGAAATAGAGGAAATAACTAGGAGGCAAGTGACATTTATAGAGGTATAAATATAGGCAGATATATATATATAAATATATTAATATATAGTTATAGGGATATAGATCTGTGTGCATATAGTTATAAGTTAAGTATCAAGGTAGCAGATGGACATTAGGCTTCTACTCAAGTCATCTCTTCATGCAAGAACACTCACTTGCTTTGTTCTAATAATCTGGCATTCTGTGATGCTAACCTTCATATAGTCACTGAAGATAAAATGGGTGTATGAGTAAATGTGAAGAAAGCTGATGGTGCAGTTATTAGAAGATATAGCTTCTGGGGTCTTAAATCCTGAAGTTAAATGAACGGACATTTAGCAGGGAAGTACAAAGTCCACATGTACCTAATACATTTTTCAAATCTTCAATTCCATTCTTGGAAACATTTTTCAAACTCATCTGTTGGAAGGCTGACGGCACCTCCCTCATTTTTTTTCTTTACTTCTTCTACATTGTCAAATCTCTGTCCTTTCATGTCCTTCTTCGTTCATGGAAACAAAAAGAAGTCACATGGGGCAAGGTCATGTGTGTGAGGTGCTTGGGGTAGGAGAGGCATGCTGTTTTTTGCCAAACCTTGGGGCACTAAATGGCCATATGAACAGGTGCATTGTTCATAGTGGCAAAACCAGATCCCCTTCTGCCACAAATCAGGTACCTTTTGTCACACACTGTTACACAATCTGTTCAGAACCACGAAACACAAAGTTTGATTAACAGTCCAACCTGGTGGAATGAGTTCCAAATGCACTATGGCTCCACATTTTCAGCTGTCCAGGAAGGTAATGGATGTCCAGAATGAAGTTTGTCATCAATCAACATTTCATCTTTCTGAAATGAGAAAACCATTCATACACTTGAGTTTTTCCCATAGCACTGTCCTTCTAACTGTGTTCAACATCGCAATAGTTTCTGTTGCATTTCCCCCCAGCAGGAAACAAAATTTCTCAGCTAGATGCTTAAATCAGCCATCACACACACACACACACACACACACACACACACACATACACACTCACACACTCACACACAAACACGAAGTTCGAGCAAAAACTACTTTTCCAAAAAATTTTACTGTGACCTTTCGAGGAGACCTCACTGGGCACATTAACTCAGATCGAGTTGCTGGATGCTTGGCTAGCAGGAAAATGCGTACTAAGAAAGCTCTGCTTCACCCAACACAATTCCAGTTTAATTTCAGTGCCCTCTCATATGATTTTTTAAAAGAACTTTACTGATACATAATCCAAATTTCATGTAATCAATACTTCAGCTGGGTCAAGAAGAGTGTACAATCATTACCACAATCAGTTTTAAACATCTTTCTTGTCCTCATTGCTTTTAGTTCCCAATTTCCCCACAACCTCCCCTGTCATATCCCCAACACCATTAATCCAGTTTAAAAAATGCACCCACCCTGAATTTCATATACGGAAAAACATACCAAAAAAAGAAAAAAACAAAAAGGTAAACCATAACAAAGTAAAACAAAGCAGAAAATATTCAAAACTAGAACAACTTTAAATGGGTCAAAAAGGAGATCAAATGATAAGGTGTCAAATTTTAACCTAACTTCACCTGCTATAATCCACTTCTCAATGCACTCTGCATGACAGCAGGCTATTAACATCACTGGTTTGTGGTCAGAAGGGATTCCCCAGAGGTTTAATCCATGTGTATTTTTCATTCACTTAAACCACCATTACAACAACCCTGAAGTCACTTTTAAATGGTTTGAAGAGTGTGTCAGTCTGGGTAGACTAGAGGAACAAATTTCAAAGACACGCATATAGATATAAGGAAAAGGTTTATATACAAGAGGAACAGGACATTGAGCCCAATCCAGTTCAAAGTCATAAGTCCGATATTAACCCATATGCCCGAAATCAGTCTATAAAGTCTCCTTCCGACTTACGAAGTCACAGGTCAGTGGGTGCAGAATCCCGGCACTGGCAGAGGTTTCCACATGGCTCCTCGCTTCCAGGGCTCAGGGTCCATCAACAGCAGAAACAACTCATCGCTGGCAGAGGTCTCCATGTGGCCGCCCCAGCTTCAGAGTTCCGGCTCCATCAGGGCCAAGCCATGTGGTCTCTCTGCCAGATCTTCCAGCTCAGTCTGGTGCAGAAATATTCAGCTAGTCATCTGGCCCACCACCTCCATCTCCAACTTGTTCTTTTGGGTCAGAGAAGACCCGTCAAGTGAAGGGCATCTTCCTGAGGACCAGCATTGCTGGTGGATGCTACTAGATTAGAGATTGTCTGTAGCAACACTGGTACTTAATTCCCAGGAATTTTCTTCTTCCAGGATCAGTAATAGTGGTTAAGAAACTAGAATTGTAACACTGCCCTCAGTTTTCCACTCCAAGTATGTGGGCTAAAAAATGGTACAAATCCAAACTCACTTAAATCAGGTCAATGCTGACTCATTATGATCCCCTGTGGGCTTCCAAATCTGTAAAGCCCAAGAGTAGAAAGCCCAGTCGTTCTCTCTTGGAGCTGCAGGTAGTCTCCAACTGCCTCCCATGCAGATCACAGCCCAAAACTATATTCTTGGTAATCACTTTGGTATGCATTGGCAAAGTTTCCCCCTATCCCTCTCTGGGCCACCCAGATGCTGGCAGGATTGAGATGGGAGGGTAACCTCAGGACACCCACCCCCTTAGACAGAACAGACTGTCTCAAGTTAACAATGGTGAGCAACCTTCAAATGCAAAGATCAATATATAGCAAGGGAAGAAAGTAGAAAGAAGGAAGACCAGATGGGACCGACCTCTAGCGTTGAGGGCTCAAATTCGTGGAAAGAAAGGAAATGTTGGGCTGAGCCCCGGTGGCGTAGTGGTTGTGCGCGGGACTGCGGCCCACTGGGATGGAGGTTCGATTCCGGCTCCCAGGAGCAAAGGCTGGGCCTCCTACTCCCACCACCTGAGGGCAGTGATGCCTAAAAATAAAAAAAAATTAAAAAAAATTAAAAAAAAAAAAAGAAAGGAAATGTTTCTCTAATTTTAGTGTTGTATACAATACCCTGAAAGGTTCAGTCTATGTGGATTCTGGGCAAAGGTATGACCTTTCTCTCCCATCTAAAACAAAAATTGTGGGGCTGAGCCCTGGTGGCATAGTGGTTGTGCATGGGACTGCGGCCCACCGGGATGGAGGTTCAATTCCAGCTCACAGGAGCAAAGGCTGGGCCTCCTACTCCCACCACCAGAGGGCAGTGATGCCTAAAAAACTAAAACAAAAATTGTGTCTCTCTTTGAGTTTCAGAGGATTGACCTGTCAGCACTGCCCTTATCTACCAGCACCTGGGACTGTTACAGCCCTCACAAGGACATTTGTGGAAAACCCTTCACAAATGAAAAGCGCTTTCTTTCCTTTAACTTTTCATAAAAACACCAGAGTAGTGTTGTGTGTTTTAGAAGGATAATAACCCTTTCCTCTTAAAGGAAATCCCTATAAAATAACAAAAAAATGAAGGGATGTATCTGACTACTGTTCCGTTTCTGGAAATAGAAGAAGGCCAAGAGTGGAACCCTGTAGCACCAGACTGAAAAATATTTACAGAAGAGCTCTCTAGTTCAGTGGTTCCAATCAGGAACAATTTTGCTCTTCAAGGGATATTGGTGAAGTCTAGTTTCCATTTTTGGGTTGGGGGTGTGAGGAGGGAGGTGGTTATTGATATGGTGTTGGCATCTAACAAAGAGAGACCAGAGATGCTGGTAATTATCCAGTAATATATCCCCATACAGTGAAGAACCAACCCACAAGGAAGTATTCACCTCCAAATGGTAATAGTGTCACGATTGAGAAATTATGCTTTTGTTATATTTTTATAAGCCCTTAGGTACTTTTTTTTGCGAATCTATAGAGAAAGAGATGTGTTAGTTACCCTTTGGTTTGTATTAGTTTTGCTCTCTATATAAATATTTACCAAAGTCCTTATAAAGTGTATTTCCATATCTTGCATTTGTTAGACAATTTGAAAAATTACAGGTATGTTAATCCTCATAGCACTGGTAGTTTTGAAATTCTGTGGTAATCTTATTACTGCAGTTTCAGAGAAACCCGGTCATGAGAAGGCTGCTTAGGGTCACAAAACAATTTTAAGTGACAAAGGCATCAGTATGCTTGAGAAGTCAGTATAGTCCAAACTCCTGGAAAACTTCTCATTAATAAATAAAGCTCCTATTGTGATGGCCTGGATTTAAAATTGGCCTCAGCCTTCGTCTCACAAATCTGCTTCTTGGATCCCTTCCAGACTCTAGAATCTTCTGTCAGCTTCATCTCTCAACAGGGTCAAAGCCAGAGTGCCCATCTGCTTTCTAAATTGTATCACTTCATCCACAGACCTGAGGGGTGGTCCTGAGTGGAACATGACTTTTAATGGGCTTGGGATGAAAGGCATGAAAACCCATTTTTGAACCTGGAGTTTCAGTTCTCTTCTGCATTTGAACTTTACTGACATTGGACAAGTGTTCTTGGCAGAGATCAGTGGCAGTCTATTCAGAGCTCAACTGGCAGACTGAAAACAGTTTCTGTAGTTGATGTAAGAAGTTGATGGAATAACAAACTATAGGCAGGGTTTAAAGAGATAGTTTTGGGGATGCAGTGGGAATTTCTTGGGGTTTTAAGGAAGGATTTCTTAGCACAAATAGTAGTAGCTTAAGGTAGACACTCCAGGAAATATTGTTCAGTATTTCTGTTTCCAGATATATTTTCTTGTGCTGACTTAATTCAAGGGTATAGTATTCACTGAACTGAGAGAACAACATCTTTTTTGTCATCAGAAGAGGCATCTACCACATCTCCTTTGTGGAGGAACCTAAGGTCCAATTTGGATGGCATACTCCACATATGCCTACAACAGCTACCTGAGTGCCATGTCCACAGAGTCTGACCCAAAGGTGGGGCAGCTGCCTTTGACCCAGTAAAGCTGCCTTTACTGATAGACTATAGACACCTCTGTAGCAGTTGTCCCCACCGTGTCAGCTTTACTAGAAGGACTGCCAAATCTCTCTCTAACAACTTGATAGAGTGAGTTACAGATAGAGAAAAGGAAGTGAGAAGACCTTTGGTCCTTTGCCCTTGATTTGGCGCCTGTCAAAATGTGAGGGCTGCTAAATCTCCACCAATAGATGAATGGATTAAAAAAATCTGGAATATACACACACGGAATATGATGCATTCCTACAAAATAATGATAAAATGATGAAGCACCTCTTTTCATGGGACGTGTTAGAGGATATCAGGCTGAGCAACTTGCCAAGCACAAAAGGCTAAGTACAACATGAGTCCACTGAGGTAAGTTTCAAACAGCAGAAAGGAGCATAGGGAAAAATGTACATATCACGCACCAGGCTGAGGCGCAGGTAAACAGGCAAGACTCAGATTAAACAACATGATGCGTATGTCATCAAAAAAAATAAAAAAAGACAGATAGCACCTAGCAAAAAACTATCAACCACTGCCCCCTCTTCAGCCTTTACAGTCCAAAAGGTTGGGAGAAGAAAAAACATGGCACTGAGGGAACAGGGCACTAATCCACACAACAAGTGGAGGGGATTGTGTCTGTCTTCATGGGAAAGGGAAATAGCTACCTCATTCAGGTGCACTAAGCCTTGGGGGGTGATATTCCCACCCAGAGCTGCTCCTTCACAGAGAGGACTGCAAAGCTGGCTCCAGGTTGAGGCATGACATTATATATATGTGTGTATGTATATGTGTACATATATGTATGTATGTATATGTAGTAGCTGAGTTTTTCAGCACATTTTAAATGCAATTTTACAGCAAAATTAGGTGCCTCAGAGGATATTCGGGTCAGCTTATACTTGAGTATATGTGGTGGTACATGTAGTATATATAGCAAATAAAACAAGGAAGCAGATGAACATTGGTCCTCTACTTAAATCTTATCTCAGTACAAGAACAACTTGTTTGAATATTGTGTGTCATTATATGATACTCATCTTCCTGACATAATCACTGAAGACAAAATGGGGCATAAGCAAATGTGGTGAAGAAAGCTGAAGGTGCCTGACTATTAAAGGATACAGTGATGTGCTCGCTTTGGCAGCACATATACTAAAACATACAGTGAGATGAGTCAAGATGGCATCCAGGTAGCACCTGCCCTGTGCTCCTGTGGTTAGATCAGAAAAATTAAGAAATGAGGAGGTCAATTTTGGGAAACTGAGTGCTAACAAGATGTTCAGTGTACTAGAGTCTGATTCAGACCCTATCCTTAGATATTTTTGCCCACAAAGCAATTCAAGAACACAATTCAGAATACAGTCTGCCCAAGGACTGTATAAATCCCTCACCAGATCCAGTGGGACAATATCCACCACCCCTTCCTATGCCCAAGATCTGAAATTTGAAGCAAGCAGTAATTTGCTCAGGCTGCTGTCTAAAGGAAGTCATAGCCACAAGACCTCACACTGGAGTTCTCTCTGCTATGCTCCATGCTCCTACTTTCATCTTCATTTTGTCTCAGGTTTCCACCTTCCCTTCCTAGCCAGGAGTGGAGTGACTACATCAGCCATCCCCTTTCCCCCTCTCCTCAGCTCCTTGCCTGCCACCTTGAGTAATGATAGACAGTTACTCAACAATCTGCAGCTATTGGAGAGCCCCTGGGATATTTACCGATTATATACCTGTGCAGGAGAAACTCAGGAGTGGCCCTGGAGTGCAGTCAAGGGGGAATTTGGAAGAATTTAGCCCCCAAATCACTTGGTTAATCTGGTCATTCTTGCCTGGGGGACAGCAGAGCATAGTCCTGATTCCAGGGCAACTCATGCACCCATAAAAATAAGAAAGAAAAAAATTAAAGGGCTACAGTTTCATGCTGTGTTTCTTTGTGTAACTTAGAATTTAAGTCTCCAGAAACCTGGCCCTGCTTTATTAGCAGATAGTCTACCATCTCTCTGGAGGACAATCAGGCAGACTTTAACAAACAGGCAAGACAGGCAAACAAGATAATCAAAGAAGTGGAAGAAAATCGGAGAACAACGACAGATGCTATGAAGAGAAACATTAGTCTAAATAATTCATCTTCCAGGACAAGGCACAATAAAAAGTCACCAGCTACATTAGTAAGGGAACACCCAGAAGCAAACTTCCTCACCTAAATGAATGAGAATCTGGCATTCATAGAGGATACCAATTAGACTAGACACCAGGAAGAACTCACCAAGGAACATAATAGCTAAATTATCCCACATTGAGGAAGAAGAGAAAATTTTAAGAACAGCAGGAGAAAAAAAGGCGGTCGCATACAATGATGCTCTGGTAAGAATATGACCGGACTTCTCAGCAGTTATCATGAAGAGGAGAGAGTCGAGTAACATCTTCCAAAAGCTGAAAGAAAAAAAAAAACCCAACCTGAGAATCCTCTACTCTGTCAAACTATCTATTAAGATCACAGCCTTTCCAGACTAGGAAAATCCTCAAAGAATAAGTCATACAACGTCTGTGGAAAATCCTTGCTGACTCACTGTGGTCAGAAGCACAAGCAGGAGACCGCCATATAGCAAAACTTCATACAGAAGTCAACACGCCAAAACAATTACCGACATTGCCTCACAGGGAAAAGAAGGCAAGAATGAAGCCTCACACAAAAGCACACCACATAGATATGAAGGGGGACAGATGACAGCAGTGGCAGTTAGTGGCAATACTGTATTTGTCAGACCATAGATGCAGTTTTCTTCCTCACAAGTGGGGGGAAAATGAAGGTGTGTCACCCCAGAATATTTGTTTATGATTCCATGCACCCATTTACTGTCCGCTATTGTCTGCATGCTGGGAATTGCTGTGTGTTCTGGGGAATTTCCACCTACAGTCAGTTAGGTCACATGATGGACTCAGCACATGCCTCCCCTCATTTGTTAATGAAAATGATGACGGTTCTTAACACCACTGTTGATCTTATGCTGTTAAATATTACCATATGTTGCTTTATTTTAATAAATACGTGATACTCTTTGCTTCAGGTTTTTTTTTTTCTTGTTTCCCTGCTCTAAAAATTAGGTGCATTTTGTAGTACAAAAAAAATATGGTAAACCTGAATGTCAATGGTCTGAACTTGTGAATTAAAAGATAAAGCATAGTAGACTGGCTCAGAAAACATAACCCACTAATCCGTTGCCTAGATGAGACACATCTAAATTTCACAGGCAAAAATAGACTAAAAATAAAAGGCTGGTGGAAAAAATATACCAGGCAAACAGCAACTTAAAAAAAGCAGGGGTTGCCAAATTTCCATCAACTGATGAGTGGATTAAAAAGTCGTGGTGCATACATACAATGGAAATACTATGCATTGCTAAAAAGCAGTGATGAATGCATGAAGCATATCGCCAAGTGGAAGAACTGGAGGAAATTATGCCAAGTGTAGTAAGCCAAGCACAAAAGGACATGTACAACATGAGTCCGCTGAGGCAAGCTTAAACCAAAATGCGAAAGGGTTATCAGGTAAGAACTACTGTATACAGAAATTCCTGGGGTGAGGCCCAGGTAGTATGGCAGCAGCCAGACCAAATCCAGGGCTACATATGGTAGCCAACTGAGGAGGGGTGGGTGGAAGATGGCGATGTGTAGCGGGGAGCACGGGGCACTAACCTATCCAAGGGGAGCATATTGTGGCTATCTCCACAGGAACCAAACTTAAACCCAGTGTTCCAGGATGTGAATGCACTGTGACGGATCAGAGTGGGGAGTCAGTGGAGGAGTCTGAGGGCTCAGTCCTAACTACGTGGACAGCCACCTCTTCCCCCAGGGGAGTTTGCTTTGGAGCTCATCACTGAAGCTGCAGCTCAGGGAGAGGACATGCCTGACCAAAGCACATGAGAACAAATGAAAGGGGAGGAAGAGAGAGTGGAGTTCATCCTGGTCCACCAAGCCTTGAGGACGATATCCCCACTCAGAACAGTCAATGCACAGATGAAGACCATGTGGCCAGCCCTACTATGAAACACAGCGTCCCTCGCTGACCCAAGAGCTTATGTGGACAACAATGGAGAAGCAGGGTCAGGATTTTTCCCTGTGTGACCCCACCATGAAGAGGCAAAACACTAAGGGCGTGCAGCAAGGAGAGCAGAGCATGGAGTTCCTGAGGAAGTGCCAAGGATATACTTTGGGGTTAGGGTGCCCTCCAGGGGGAAACTCCTCGTGCTTAATGAACAGACCTTGAACTATTTACAGGTTTTTCTTTTGTTATTATTATTATCCTTTTACTTATTTAGATATTTTTTTCTGGATGTTGTTTTGTTGTTGTTGTCATCATTTTGTTTTTTTTTTGTCACTTCATCTTGCGATGTCTTGTTTTTTGTACATATTATTAACTCTACAAGTCTCTCTAGATAAGATAGGCAGAATGAACAGTCTGGAGGAGAAAACGATGGAACTGATGGCTCTGGGGGAACATGGGAGATGGGGAGGTGAAGAAAAGCAGGTGTTGTTGACCAACCCAGGGACACAGAATAACAAGTGATCCAAAATCAGTGGCAAGATGGGTGTGAGAGGTCTAATAGGGATTGATCAAGAGTAATGTAACTGAGAGAAATTACTGAAACCAAAATGAAGGCTGAGCATGATACTGGGACAAGAGGAATGTAAAAGGAAATAGAGGAAATAGAAAGCAAAGGGCATTTATAGAGGTCTCAATACAGGCATGTACATATGTATATATATTTATATATGATGATGGGGAAACAGATCTATGTGCATACACTAATAGGGTTAGTATTAAGACAGCAGATGAACTCCCAACATGATCACTGAAGACAAATGTGTGCACCAGTAAAGGTGGTGAAGAAGGCTGATGGTACCTGGCTATCAAAAGATATAGCATCTGGGCTCTTAAAGACCTGAAGGCAAACAAGCAGCCATCTAGCTCAGAAGCAACAAAGTCCCCTTGGAAGAAGCACACCAGCTTGTGTGACTGTGGTGGTCATGTGCTTATGTTAATTTCATGATTGAGATGTAGGGGTGGTGTCTAGCCTGTTAATCTGGAGATAGTCATTGAGTAGCCAATGAGGCTTCCGTGTGGGCATGGCTTTCTCCTGAAACTTCTGGGAAATCTCGCGATATTTCCCTCATTGGAGATGAGAAGCTACCTCCCCAGTTGTTGGGAGTTAGTCTCAGAGACGATGAATTATGGACAAGGCAAGATGGCAGCTTCTGAGGAACTGAAGGAGCCAGAAGAGGAGCCACCCGCCTTACCCTGATGGGACCAGACCTCTGAAGCTGGCAAAGCCACATGGAAAACCCTGCCAGCGCTGAGTTGCCTCTACCACTACTGGATGCTGTTGATGGACCCTGAGTCCTGGAAGCGAGGAGTCACGGGGAGACCCCTGCTGGCGCCCGGACTCTGCACTCACTGGCCTGTGACTTCGTGAGTCGGAAGGAGAAGTTATAGACTGGCATCATGCATATGGGCTAATATCGGGCTTATGACTTTGAGCTGGACTAAGTTGGGATGCTTTCTTAATGTCCTATTCCTCTTGTATATAAACCATACCCTTATATCCATATGCATGTCTATGAATTTGTTTCTCTAGTTTACCAGGACTAACACAGTGACCACTAGTGTACAATGTAGTGACAATGAAATATACAACTTTCCTCTACTTCTTAAATGCTTCTTTCCCCCCAGCCGCATTATCACGATCCCAATTCTACTTTACAAATTTGGCTATATCAGAAGATGTACACTGGTACAGGTAGGAAACATGGGGAATCTGGGACAGATGATCCCTTCAGGATCAGTGGTGAGAGTGACGATACTGGAAGGGTGGAGGCAAGGTGGAGTAGAAAGGGAGAACCGATTATAAGGATCTACATGTACTCTCCTCCCTGGAGTATGGAAAGAGGGTGAAGGGAGACATCAGACAGTGCACAATATGACAAAATAATAATAATTTATAATTTATCAAAGATTCATGAGGGAGAGGGGAACAGGGAGGAAGGGGGGAAATGAGCTAATACCAAGGTCTCAGGTAGAAAGAAAATATTTTAAGAATTATGATGGCAACAAATGTACAAATGTGCTTTTGCATACAATGGATGGATGGATTGTGATAAGAGTTGTATGAGCCTCCAATAAAATGATTAAACAAAAAAAAGCAAGGGTTGCAATCTTAATCTCTGACAAAGTTGATCTCAATTTGCAAACCATAACAAGAGATAAAATTGGGCATTATATAATGCTCAAAGGATCAGTAGACCAGTGAGTTAGTCTGGGTTGACTAGAGAAACAAATTAATAGATACACATGTATGTAGAAGAAAGAGCTCTAAATAAAAGAGCAATTATATATATTGAGAAAACATCCCCGCCCAGTCCAGATCAAGTCTACAAATCTGATATTAGCTACATGTCTGGAGGATAAATAACGATCTTCTGTGACACAAATGGGGACTAGCACAGACTAGAGAAGTAATTAGGACGTTTCTAGAAACAAATGAGCATGAGAATACAGCATACCAAAACCTATGGGATGCAGCAAAAGCAGTCATGAGAGGAAGTTTGATAGTAATTAATGCATAAATGAAAAGGGGAGAGAGAAATGTATCTGATAGGCTATGACAAATTTTCCAGAAACTAGAATAAACAGAGCAACCACACCAGTAGGAAAAGAAATAAAAATCATGGGAAGTTTAAGTGAGTGGGAAGACAAGAGAATAATGCAAAAAAATTAATGTAGCATCAAAGAATTGACAGATGACTGGCAAGCCTAACCAGGAAAGGAGAGAGCAAATATCAAAAGTCATAAGACCCAACACCTGGATCCGGGGCGATCACTCTAAAGGAATACTCCCCTCAATTAGTGCCAAGGGAAGATATTTATTTCTGAGTTTCTGTACCTGGGCAATCAAATTGACATCTCTTTTTCCATCTCTGCTTCTTTTGTTGGTTTAATATTTTATATTACAAAAGAATTTGACTTAAAATTCACCCTACACAGGGCTGAGCCCCGGTGGCGTAAGTGGTTGAGTGCAGGACTGCGGCCCGCGGGCTTGGCGGTTCAAATCCAGCGGCGGCTCTCAGGAGTGGCACTGGGTAGCACCCACGACCACCAGAGGCAGTGATGCCTCCCAAAAATAAATAAAATAAAGTAAAAATAAATAAATAAAAATTCACCCTACACAAATCCTCTCTCAACACAAAATATCCCATTCCCAAATGGGATTATAACCACTGGCATAGAGATTAGGGTTTACAATTTTGGGGAACATTTCAATTCATAACACCTACCTACTTTGTAAGTCCCATATAACTTTATGTCTAAAACAGAGTAACCATTAGAAAACTATACATCAACTTTATTTATGTACCTAAATGTGAAATCTCAATAAAATACAGATTAATCAAATTCATTAATTATGGGGAGGGTGGAGAAATCATACGACCCATTACAATTTTGCTCCAAATATCTCCCAAATGTGTTAACATTTTCATTAACTGTTTATCCTTCTGGATTGGGGTGGGTTTTTTTTTCCAGCAGTCAAGATTTTTATAAGGTTTAGGACTCAAAAAGTCCAACAAACACTACAATATATTTTTCTTTAATGTGATACATTTGCAGCTTAGGATAGAGTTTAAATTAAACATTTCAGGTCGAACCACCTTCAAAAAAATACTCTGCAGACAGGTACACCCACAGATTTCAAGGATAATGATCACTTACTTTTTTTTTTTTTTTTTTTGGTTTTTGGGGCATCGCTGCTCTTCGGTGGTGGGAGTAGGAGGCCCAGCCCCACTGCTGGAATTGAACCTCCGTCCCAGTGGGCTGCAGTCCCGCGCACAACCACTACGCCACCGGGGCTCAGCCCTGATCACTTACTTCTTGGCCCATTATTCTCTTTCTTTTCTTTCCCGAATCACATCTTTCAGAGATGGCCCCAAGTAGAATCTACCCGCCTCATATTTTGTCCACTGCTCTTTAGGCAAGGTCTGTTGCCTTATACTTGGGTCCAAGGTTCTCAATGCGAAACATCTGGTCATGATACAGGTTTGCAGAAAGCCTTTTTATGGCTTCTATTACATCTTCTGTCTCATCGATTGTGTCATCTTGCACTAGCCTGAGGTTGCAATGGACCTGCCCTCCATTTTGACCAGAGAGTGAAGCGTTGCCTCTGGAGTGTTTGTGTGTGTTTTCCTTTCTAATTTCTTTGTACTTGCTTAATGACCTCATTTCATTTTGACAAGTAGGCCAGCTCTAATGTCTTTTAATAGAGAAAATAAAAACATACCAGATGAAGAAAGGATGTTAGTGGGTAGTAACCACTCACATTTCAAAACAGCAAGGGACGGAGAAATAATGAAAGAAGTTGTGGTCAATTCCAATTTTCATAGGCTTTCCTGATTTGTCAACCCCGTAAATGGGTCCAGGAGTCCTGGTGGTGCAGTGGTTAAGTATTCCGCCACTAACTGTAAGGTTGGAAGGTCAAACCTTACAGCTATTCTGTGAGACAAACCTGAGTCTGCTTGCTCCCCCAAAGATTCAAGGTCATAGAAACATTATAAGCTATTTCTATTCTGACCTAGTAGGTAGTTTGCAGTTGAGATCAGTAACTGTGGGTTTTTAATGGGAATAGACCCAGATAAATGCTAGAGAGAGAAAATGTATAACATTTTTGGTTTAAGCTGGAAAGACTGCTTCTTTGACTTGGATGAGGATGCCGTCACGTTGCTGGCAGAAAAAGGGGTCCAGGGTTGTCTTTCACTGTTTCAGCCAAAGGAAAGAGACCAGGTTGATTTGAAAAGGCCTATGCTTATTTCTGAAAGCACTTACAGTGGGTTTTGTTGTCTCCAAACTGCTTCAAAGACTCAGTGAAAATCCAGCAAGTTATGTACCCAAAGCTATGTGGCAGGCTGTTTTGTAGGGGGCGGGGAGGGGGGGGGAGGCATGTGGGAGAGAAACTAGTTTTACACTGATCAGGACTCTAAACTATATGACCAGCCTTAGCAGGGACACAATGTATGTTCCCTAAGTGATTATCAGACCATTACTTGATATCTATTTTAATCTGAGGCTGCCAGGTCCTAGACTCTATTGCTTATCTAAGTGCCCTTGCTTGACTTTGGAGTTAGAACACGCTTATTGATTAAATTTTAAAGATGGTTATATTTTGAATTTCAAACAAACTAAATCTCAACAGACCAAATCCCAAACTGTGCAACATTTCCAGTAGTTGATGAGCATGGTGCTAGCTCTTCCCCCCTCCCTCCCCCCACCCCCGTCTCTCAGGGAGGTGCAACGGGACTCATTCTTACGTGTTGGGACTGTATATACAACAAGCTAAACTACTGCCTCACCTCACACCTTCCTCACAATTCCTGTGTTTGATCCAACAAATAGGTTTCCTAAAACATAGCAGTACTTTTCCCATTTGGCCTGTTTGCAGCTGTCTCTTAAATGATGCACACTATTTAGGAGTTATATATAAAAGTGCTGAATGTCAGTTCAAATAAAATACCTATTAAGTACAAATGTAATAACTTAATTAAGTAAGTACCTAGAAATTGAAGTTACAAACTATTTGATTTCATACTACCCTTAATAAGTGCAAACTTGAACTGAATGCTGGGGTCAAAATTGCTAGGATCAATATGTTTCACCTAAAGTGCAATGAAATCAAGGGCTAAATTATGGCACAATGATGGGGCATGGAAAGTGTGGAAAAGCATCTAAGTAGTTAAAACAAGATTTTGTGGTGTGATGACAGCCTGTGTAGAATAATAAGCTAAACTGTCATAGAGTTGGTGCCAACTCAGTGATCATATTGGACAGGACAGAATGTTCCCTGTGAGTTTCTGAAACTGTAATTCTTCATAAGAACAGTAATTCCCACTTTTCTCCAGCAGACTGACTGGTAGTTACAAACAATTGACCTTGCAGTTAGCAGCCCACTCAAAACTCCTGCGCCACCAGGATTCCTTGGGAGACTAAGAGCTCATTTTATAAGGTGATTTCACTGTGAAAGTTAGACTGTGGGAGGAGTGCGTGGCATGAGGTATGACAGGTGGAAGTAAGTTGCCTCGCTGAAGTAGACCCTGCTGCAGGGGAAAAGAGGACAGAGGAGGTAGGGCTGAGTCATGGAGCATCCAACACCAAGAATACTCATGTCTATGTCCGGCCAATCCCTTCCACAAGTGTCCAATCATATACCAAAGGAGCGTAGCTGTCGACTGATTTCATTTAAATGGAGTCATAAAGCATGTATTTTTATGTCAGACCTTTTTTTCACTCAACATGTTTGACCTTTTTTTTATTGCTTAGACATAATTAATTGTATACATTAACCATATTTTTAAAATCACTTTTCTAGAGCTTGTATGTTTTGACTAGAATAGCTATGGAAATTCTTGTAGAGATATTTGCCTGAATATATGAGTATACTTTCTGTCTTTGAGGTAAATATCGAGAAGTTCAAGTTATAAACTATCTGATTTCATATTACTCTGACAAACAGTTTTCCAAAGTGGCTCTCCCATTTTACATCCATTTTGAGATTTTGGCAGTTTTCTTAGTCTTAATACTTTTATTCAAAAGTTCTGACAATTCTTGTGACATTTTGTGGGTATCCCTATACCCAATTACCAGTGCTCGGGTTTCTAACAGCTTCACTAATGGATCAAACTTCGTTGAAGAAACAGGTGTGTGCTTCAAATGTTCCCCTTGTCGATTTTTGTCTGGAAACCTCCGTGGATTGTATAAATGAACTTACTGTGGGGAAGGTAAAGAAAATATCTTAGGGAAGTCTTCAGCATCATTGAAACTCTTGCATCTTTTCAAACAGCTTAGCTTTGTTGTAAAACCACATTTTGCAGGGATCAATGGAATTGAGTTAATGTCTTGTGTCACTTGTTACCACAAGCAGAACTCCCCATTAATCCACAGGAAGACATTACTCCCAGACTCAGAGTAAGAAAGTTCCAGGAGTGCCAAAAAGAAAGAGCGTGTACTCCCTGCCTAGTCAAGAACCGTGGGAATAGATAACCCAAATACGCCCTTGGTGCTATTAATTAACTGGATCCGTAGGGATGACTGTTTCATTAGCCAAAGAGCAGGGGAAAATCCCTCATTGAAACAAGACAGGAAAGTGCACCACAGTTGAAAATTATTTTCTGTATGCAAACCTATCCACTGCATGTACCAAGGAGAAATGATGGGGAAGGCACCCAGGTTTGTGTATTAACCCAGTGTTCTTTCTCCTGCCAGAGGTAAAGGTCTGTATCCAAATGAACATGTTCAAACAGTTGGGATAAAAACATATTTGTTCAATGGGGTATGTGGTAGCTGCAATTTCATGTCACCCTGAAGATATAGCAAAGTGTAGGGGTGGAGTCTAGTCTGTCAATCAGGTCCCAGCCTGATAGTGACTCCTTGTGGATGTAGCCTTCTCATAAGGTGGGTCTTGGGCACCTCCCCTCTCTCTGCCTTCACCTTCCTGCTGACTGACCCTGGTTGCTGCCAGAGCACTGGAGATGTGTCCACTGCCATTGGATCCACAAGAGTTTGCGCCTGTGATATTCCTGCATTCCGTATCATTGCATGTGACTTCGTGAGTCTGAGAAGGGATTTCTGGCCTAGTATCAGACTAGTATGAGATTAGTATGAACTTTCTGGACTAGGATGGGCTTGAGTTGGACTGGGCTGGTATATTTTCTTGATATATAAATATTTCTTGTTATAAAGTTCTTTCTCACACATATATGAGCATCACTGGATTTGTTTCTTTAGTGATCTGCCCTAATACAGGCTACTACAATAAAATCAGATAGTCAATTCACCTTTCCTGCCAGAGGTGCTCACCAAACCACAGAAGTTCTTTGAGCTACAAAGGAATCATGCAGGTCTCACCTGTTTGGCTAATTCTAGGAGGCAAAGTAATAGGCATGGCACTTATTCACTAGAACTCCCACCCATACTGGGCACATTTAACCCCCGCATCTGCATCCAACTAAACCCACACCCAAATCCAAAACCAAACCCAATGCCGTCAATTAAATCCCAACTGATAGCAACCTTATATAGCGTTTCTGAGACTGTAGTAAACTTTTGGTGTTCACAGTATTATGTTTCTTCTCCAGAGGACAATATATAACTCACGAGCTACCTACCCCCAATCAAAAATCAAACTACTGCCATCTAGTCAATTCCAGCACCAAACAGAGAAAAGGTCACGTGCTAACTCTTTGAGTGTAAGGGGAAGAAACATTCTCCTTAAGTCCCTCATTCAAAGTGAGGCACTGCTCAGTGCTGCCCAGAGGGTCTGTGGACAGTCTGATTTTCAGGGAAACCCTGTGGTCCCAAGGGAAAAGCGTTAAGGGTACCCTACCATCTCTGTTGACGGATGACCTGCAATTCTATTTGCTGGAGTCTTCCAATTATAACACCACCATAACAACAACCTTGGAAAGGGGACTTTGGAAAGATATTGAAATGAAACCAACACCCTTTACCACAGTGACAAATATTGGTAGAGTGACTTCAATAAGGACAAACAAACAGCAGACTCATGGCAACTGTGGCTGTCATGTATTTGTGATGTCAATTTCATGATTGGGATGTAGGGGTGGAGTCTAGCCTATTAGTCTGGAGATAGCCAATGAGCAGCCACTGAGACCTCTGTGTGGGTATGGCCTTCTCCTGAGAATTCTCGGAAGTCTTGCAGTATTTCCCAATTGGAGCAGAGCGCCTCAACTTAGTCGCCAAGATGACGAACCACTGACAAGACAAGATGGCAGCATCCGAGGAACTGGAAGAGCTGGAGGAGAAGCCACATAGCCTCACCTTAATGGAACCAGATCTCTGAAGCTGGAGAAGCCTTGTGGAGACCCCTGCCAGTGCTGAGTTGCTTCTATCACCACTGGATGCTGTTGATGGACCCTGAACCCTGGAAGCAAGGAGCCATGGGGAGATCCCTGCCAGCACCAGATGCTTCGACTGCACATCATGCTTTGTGAGTAGAAGGAGACTTTATAGAGGGGTATCAGACATATGGGCTAATGTTGGATTTATGACCTTGGACTGGACTAGGTTGGGAAGCTTTCTCAATGTTCCATTCCTCTTGTATCCATTTCCCTTCTATCCATATACGTGTCTACGAATTTGTTTCTCTAGTCTATCTGGACTAGCAGCAATGTTATAGAGCAAGACAGAACTTCTCCGAGTTTCTGAGGCTAAAACTCTTCACAGGAATTGAAAGTTCTTTCTTTCAAGGATTGGCTTGTGGTTTAAAACTGCTTACCTTATAGATAGCAGCCCAAGAGTAACTACTGTTCCACTGGGCACCTGAGAACTGATTAAAACTACTGGTATCCATTGCAATCAGTAAATATTTGTTATGCTTGTTAGGTGGTCACCATGCTTGGTGAAGAAGAGGGGCAGCCAAACACAGGAAGACCCTTGACAAGACCGAGAATGGGGGCCAACATTGGAACAGGGATGCTGCTTCCTTCTGCTCCACACGGGGGGCCCTATGAGCCAGCGCAGAGTTGACAGCACCCAACAACCACCACCATGTTCATCAATCAAAAGCAGGCCCAAGTTAAGATCCTAAATGTTTACAAGTTCTAGTTCAAGACCTACACACTCTCTGTGTTATTGGTGGCTTCACTTTCTAACTTGACTGCCCCAGTATTGATGAGTGGCCTAATGAGAGACTCAAGAGGATATCAATATTCTTTGCTCTAATAATTAAAAAGGCCAAAGTGCTATTAATTTTTTAATGTGATGGAATATCTTTTGAGGGTGTAAAGATTTAAAATTCAAATTCTGAGTATGCTAACTTTGGAATATTTAAAACAGGATGCTTTTGCTAAATCGAATAAAATGGATATGTTCCTCTAGTCTCAAACATAAGAGCCCTGACGGTGCAGTGGTTATGCATTGCACTGCTGGCCACAAGGCCACTTGTTCTAAACCACCAGCTGCTCCAGGAGGAAAAGAGAAGACCTTCTAGACGCAGAGAGAGTTCTACTCTTTGTCCTTCAACTTTTCCCTGAGTTGGAATGCTGGGAGCATCTCAAAGACGGCAAGGGCAGTGAGGCTGGCTCAACACTGGGCAGCACTTTCTCATTCTTGCTGGCAACTGACCACAGCACCAACTCTGCTTTGATGTGTTAAGCACTATCTGGCACTATTATTTGATGTGAAAGTTTATAATCCCAGGATAGATATCAGGGTCCTGCTAAGAGTAAGTGGACATAACCTCACTGGTTTGGTCAAGGGACGAAAGGGAGAATTCTGCACCAGGGGAAAAAAGTCAAATCCTGATGCCTACATGTCACTGATTTGTATGTTCAGTGTGTTGGACACTGGTCACGTGATGGAGCCCACTGCCCTGAGTTGATTCTGATTCCAAGCAACCAGATGGCAAAGGAAGAATAGCCCTTAGGACTCCGAGGCTAGAAGTCTTTAGTGCAGTCCTTGCAGTCACCAGCCCAAGGCTGAACCCCTGTGGCTGCTGGGTCTCCTTCTGTGATGGGAGGGGCTTTCATAAAGGATGCAATGTTTTCTCCCCTGCTGTGGAATGTTGACTTTAGGCTAACTCTCAAGCTGTTTTCTCCATGAAGCCTGGTAAGATGAAACATTGTGAGCACTGCTGAAAAACCTTCTTTAAAAAAATTTTTAAGTACATGTTTTACAGATTCTGTGATGAATATATATTCTTTTACACTGTGATCTTTAACAACTGTTCTCTCCTGAAATGGAAATTCTTTCCCACAACTTGATCGAGCAGTACAATGTCTTGATAGGAGGGTCTGCCTCTTAACAAGCAGAGAAAAAGCGAGTAATTCCTCAGACCCAGGTGTCTGGAGGAATTGGAACCGCTGAGAACTACCACTTCTGAGAAATGCCTGGTCCTGCTTTGCTCCTGAATGAGCACTTTGAAATCTTTGCACAGTGACAATACACGGTGTTTAGTTACTACTGTTGGGGTATTTTTACCGAGACCCTCAGAACTTGTAAATACCTACATTTCTTCAGATGCAGGTAGCTGAGAACGGCATACAGTCCTGGTGGCAGTGGTTGTGCTCGTCTTTGAATGGAACGCTCAGTTGTTGAACTCACCAGCCTTTCTGGGGTGTGGCAGTTGGATCCGTAATAGATCACAGCCTTGGAAACTCTGTAGCTCAGTTCTACTCTGTCCTATAGCAACTTTGAATTGACTGGATAGCAGAGGGTTCTTTTTTTTTTTTTTTGGGGGGGGGGGCTTGTGTGCTCAGAATGACACACAAACATCCTGAAATCCTTTGAACTCTTCATTGCTTGTGGACCTTTTGCCTACCATTATGGGGCCACATAGTGGGGCATTTCTATTCTGTTACGGAGTCAGGACTGACTCAAAAGCACACACCACCACTGACCAAGAGTCGTGGCATGCTGTTCACTTGCTCAGTTGACATGGACGATGTTCCATGTTTATAGACTATATAGTTTATATATCTTATCCGTATGATTAAATCATTGTATGGTTACAGTTCATGTAGTTGATTTCATAATTGCGAATAGCTGTGGTTTGCTTGTTAGAACTAGATTGTTTTATAGATATTTCAAAAAGATATCTTGTCTCCTTTTGATAAGCTATGTCAATGAAGCAAGAACTTCTAGCATGGAAAAGTTTGTGAAGCCAAGACAATAGCTTCAATGACCCAGTTTGGCAATAGACTGGGGTATGGAGGAACGAGTAATGCAAGCTCAGTTTTATCGATGTTGGTACTTACAAAACCAGATTGCTATTATGCCTTATGTGGGGCGAGATGCAGTAAAACTCACTAATAATAGAAAAATCTGGTTCCACTTTCTCATCTAAAGCCCTGGGCTCTGCTCCAGCAGACTCCACTTGTATAGGGAGACAAATGTTATGAGGTCACATAACGAGCACTCAGAATGGATTATTGTTAGACAGAAACTCACAGACAAATTGAACAAGTGCTCTTGGGCTTACTAGTTAATGACATAGTGCAGCAGCACACTTCTTTCAGCCTCCTCATCCTTTAGGCTCGTCCGACTTGTCTAGAAATGTTAAAAATTTAGTCAGGAAGAAAAAGGAAACATTAAGGGAAACCTACATGCAAATGCCCTATTCTCTTCAAACTACCTGTAGTCTTTACTATTAAGTGAATCATGTTTTCTTTGGGGGTGGGGGGCGATCACTGCCTCTGGTGGTTGTGGGAACTACCCAGTGCTGCTCCTGAGCCGGCGGGTCACAGTCATGCACGCAACCACTTATGCCACCAGGGCTCAGCCCTGTGAGTCATATTTTTAAGACATCTTGGAATTGAGAGAATGTCTGATGGCATTGAGAAATGTCTGCATACTGCAATGTCACGATGATGTTCTCCAACATTTTGCAAGAGAATTTATAGTTTTAGCTTCTGTGGATAATTAACAGGTTAGGATTTTGATAAAGTCAGCTGAGTCCGGTGGTGTAAGTGGTTGAGTGTGGGACTGCGGTCCGCAGACTTGACAGTTCAAATCCAGCGGCGGCTCTCAGGAGCAGCACTGGGAAGCTCCCACGACCACCAGAGGCAGTGACGCTCCCCCCCCAAAAAAAGATTTTGATAAAGTCTAAATTATTCACTTTTTATTTGATAAATGTCTTTCTGTATCTCAAAAATCTTTGACTGCCTTCAAGTCAGAAAAGTATTCCCCTTATTTTCATTTTGTGGGCACTTTTCTATGACAATAATGTACTTACTGACCCTTCAGCATCATTCCACAGCTTTCTAAGTCGTGAGATCATATTCTATGTCCTCCAGCTTAGCTGTATTTTAATGAAATTATGTTAGGAAGCTAGATTTAGAGATGGGGGCTATCTCTCCAATGCCCGCAAAGACCCCCATAGAGGAGGCTGGAAGGACATCAGGCAACCATTAGATGCCTATGAAGACCCCAAACTGAGCATGCTCATACTCAAGCCACAGCCAGGTGGGAGGCACCCCTGGGCTGTCTGAGGTAGGCCCAGACTCATGACATCAACCAGGTGGACTCAACCCAGCCAATGGGGTCAACCAGAACCTTCCCCCACGCCTTCCCCCAGCCAGGCTGTGGGCTAGAATAAAGACAGGGGGTGCACTTGGGGACTCTCTTATTCCCACTTTCTCTCGCTCTGCTCAGTGGTAGGTTGGGAGGTGGGCCTGTAGCCTCTCGGCCCTGCGCTCTGACCCCCGAGTGCTCCCCAGCCTCCATGCCCTCTTTCCCCTTGGTTCTGCTCCTGCCCAGTTGTGAAGCCCTTGGAGACTCTAACAACTGAAACTGGCTCTGTGCTTCATAAAACCTAATAGAATTATAAAACGGGTTTCTTCCAGTGTGAATTCTTTCATCTTTTGAGGCATTATCCAGCAATTACTTTGGATATTCTGGGTCCTTGGCATTTTCGCATAAATGTTATAATTTTGTTAATGCCTACCAAAAACCCTACTAGGATTATGACTGAGATGCAATTAACTTATAAACCTTTGTGTTCAATTGACATCTTGCCAATATTGTCTTCCAAATACTAGTAATGTGATCTATATACCTATTTAAACATGTTTTACCCTCTATCAGGTATTTTTCGTAATTGTCAGCAACTGTGTACAAAAAAGTCAACTTTTTCAAAATGTTCCTGAAAAAATGGAATTTTTTCATGAATAGGTGAATCTCCCTCAAGCACGTTATGCATGTTTCATTACGTAATTCACAGCGTTTTGACTTTTGATGCTATGATACATGGAACTAAACTGTTTTGCTTACTCTACAGTATAAAAATACAACTGATTTCGGAAATAGTAACCTTGCACGTCATGGTATTGCTGAACTATTCGTTCTCATAGTGAAAGATCCCTTAGGCCCTTACAGAGTAATGGCATCATTTGCAGTTGGACAGATTTGCTTCTTCCTTGCTAATCTTTCTTGCCTTTGGCACAGGCTCCGGCACAATGGAATGTTGAATGGCAGGAGGGAAAGCCAGTGAGACGGAGACTCATTCACGCGCTTGCCATTTGGTGTGATCTTAGCTGCAGGGTTTCCATCGATGCCTGCTATCAGACTGAAGAAAATCTTGCCTATTCCTGTCTTACAAAACTTTTAATTTTACCTCTAAAATCATGAATGAACACTATTTCTTTGGATGACTTTTCTCTACCTGTTGAGAACCTAGCTGGAAATAGCACCAAATTAAACAGTCAGAAGGTAGGTTTTGCCTATGCCAATCTACCCACCACCCACAGCCACATACCATTACCATAGCCAAATGGATTCTACACGTCTGGCTAGGAAGTTACAGACAATTCAAGCAGATCTCACTTTCAACCTCCTACTCTTTACAGCAGCCCTCATGGCCCCTGTTAGAGACTGAATTGTGTGTGACCCTTGCACCATCTGTCCCCCTCCCCCCATCGCACACACACACACACACACACACACACACACAAATATGTGCTGCCAATCCTAACCCCAATGTCTGAGGACATAATCTTGTTTGGAAGAGAACTCTTGTTATGTTAATGAGGCCATAATAGCGTAGGTTTGCCTTTTTTAATATTGTTGTTTGAGTGAAAAGTTAACAGGGCATATTAGTTT
Source organism: Nesogale talazaci (assembly GCA_004026705.1). NCBI lineage: Eukaryota > Metazoa > Chordata > Mammalia > Afrosoricida > Tenrecidae > Nesogale > Nesogale talazaci. The sequence goes on from PVJH01000580.1 coordinate 52,459, forward strand.
TCCATGCAACAAGGCACACACATTTTTCTTGGCGACATTGGTTGCAAGACTCTCAAACTAATGGCATACATTCCGTTTCTTCTCTGGGTCCAGTTCCCATTGTCCTTCTTTCCTGCCCACTTCTTGCCTTCTAATCTTTGTTTGGGGGAGACTTAAGTCTCCCTTTGAGATAGAAACAGAGCAGATTAGATACAAAGAAGGGAGATTGAGGAAGGTGGCCAAGAAACAAGGAACTTAAATTGAAAAGAAAGTCAGTGCCTTCTGTGAGGGCTGACAGGAAGACCTCTATGGCTGGCACCCTCACTTCAGCCATCTGTGAAAAAAATCTATTTGTTATAGCAGCAGTATAAGAACTAAGACAGACTCTGAGATGAGTTGAACAAAAAAAAATTATCTGGGTAAAGCTTTTAGGATAGTCTCCAAATTCTCCCCGCCCTCTTACAGCATGCAAAACAAAATGCAACATTCACATTCTAGTTAACAATGAAATTTGATTGGGCAAAAGAAGCCATAAACTTTTGAGATGGGAGAGTCCATACAATATTGGTTTTATCTAGTGGCATGATTTTTTTCCCCCGCATCATTGCCCTAGTAGGAGTAGGAAGCCCAGCCTTGCTCTGGAGAGCTGCAGCTGGACTTGAACCATCAACCCTGTGAGTTGCAGTCCCACACACAACCACTGTGCCACCAGGGATCAGCTAGGCATATGATTTTTCAATAAAGTACACACCTTTTTTCAGAAAACAGTTGAAAAAGATTGCCTGAAAAAAAAGATGGTATCTTTAAATTGCAGGGTGTGGAGTGTTTGTGAAAAACTGCCAAAGCTTGGAACATTTTCACCCATTCCATATTATTTTTATTAGGTCACATATTTATGGAAAAAATTTTAAAAATGCTTGTTATAAAATAAGAATTACACAATAATAAGATTTTTTTTCAGACAAGTAATACATTTGTGAATAACAGTTCAAATATTCTTGAAAGAAAGACAGTTGTATCTCAGGTTAGTCTTTAGTCAAGTAGAAGATCTGGGAAGCCACTGAGAAATGTCTGAAGGAAAATATGAACATCAGTTTCTCCACTTGAGAACCTACATGTCAGCATAGTTAATTATTAAAGACACAAGACAATGACGAGTCTCACCACTCATTGTCCCCGAGTTGATTATGACTGTGACAAAGGGACACACACATTCTCTCAGAGCAGTATGATCACACAATGTCTTTTTAGGTTTAAAGCTTTTGCTAAGAATATTTCGAATCATTAAATGTATATTATTAGCTGTATACTGAAAGCTAATTGAAATGACTTAAATAAGACTCACCAATGGTTTTTAACAAAAATTGTTAAAGTCCATTCATTCTCTTTTAGCCCCAAGAAAGGCAGGTGAGGTAGTTTTTACTGTATATACATTGCAAAGAAATTAGCATTCCAGTTTGTTCAAAGGTCATTGGCTCCAAGAATCATGTTCGATTTTTTTTTTTTTCTGAGTAAGTCGTCTTAAAATGTTAACTTCTTCGGGTTGAGCCCCAGTGGCATAAATGGTTGAGTGTGGGACTGTGTCCCGCGGGTTTGGCGGTTCAAATCCAGCGCCGGCTCTCAGGAGCAGCACTGGGTAGCGCCCATGACCACCAGAGGCAGTGATGCCCCCCCCCCCGAAAAAAAATGTTAGCTTCTTCTAGTACTTTTCTAGGAAATGTAATGTTTTTCTAACTTTATATCAAAAGTGCTTGGGATGGGTTTGCATAAGAAGCTGTTAAGAAGGTCATCCGGAAACTCAGCAGAATTCATCTTTGTAGGCAAATACACCACTACCTTCATAGACGGGCTATGGAGCTATGCTAAAACAACGCTTTCATGACACAATGACAGTTCTTTCCATGGTTAGGTGATAGGTATTTACAATTTTTTGTAGGGGTTTATTTCACTGAAAACACAGTAGAAACAACACATACAGTCTAAGGGTAAAAGATTGGTTCCAACTTGCCCTAAATTTTAAATAAATAACTCAGAGGTAGCACTGAACATACATGTTCATAAATTTTTGTGTGCTTTCAGATGTCAAAAACTGAGCTGATCAGTAACTTACCTAGTTATTGATAGGTAAGTCACCCTAATGAATGGGTGACATAGTGAATCACCCTAGCTTATTCAAGAATGTGTGGCAATTTTCAAATATCTATAAAATATGGAAGGCCCTGTTTCAATCCCAAGATCATCGGCTATGACGTTTATTCTTAGTCACAAATTAACTGATTGGATAGATTTTTTTTTTTGGTATCACTGCCCTCTGGGGGTCGTGGGAGCTACCCAGTGCCGCTCCTGAGAGCCGTCGCCGGATTTGAACTGCCAAGCCCGTGGGCCGCAGTCCCACACTCAACCACTTACGCCACCGGGGCTCAACCCTGGATAGAATTTTTAGGAGAAATATACACTAGTATTTGAATGATTCTAATGTGTTTTCAGTCACATGAAATAAAAACAATTTTTTTTTTTTTTTTTTTTGTGGGCATCACTGCTCTCCGGTGGTGGGAGTAGGAGGCCCAGCCCCACTGCTGGAATTGAACCTCCGTCCCAGTGGGCCGCAGTCCCGCACACAACCACTACGCCACCGGGGCTCAGCCCTAAAAACAATTTTTATATAAACACAATGGAGTTAAGTATCTTTAAGAAAGAAAGTTAAATGAAGATATTTAAGCCATGGTTTTCATATGAAGCAATTTGAATACTTTCTTTCATGTGTGGACATAAATTACTGCCATCTTATTTCATGGGACATAACAATTATATAAAGTAGTAGAGGTACTGTATATGTGGGTAAGTGTAACTATTAAAGCAAATGCAAAGATTTTTTTTTCGGGTTCTAAATATATTACTTAAACTCATATGCCATCACTTATACTTAGCCAAATGTTTAAAACTGGTAAAATGTGGGAATAAATGTAAACTTACAGAATTTTACTTGCCAATGTCTTTTCAAGCAAAGGAAATCAAACTCTCAAATCCACAAATACAAATAGTGGATCTTGGAGTTTTCCCTGAAATCATAGAAAAATTTGAATGGTCAGAAATGTAATTACCAAAAAGGAAAAAAAAAAAAAGAAATGCAATCACCTACATTTTGAATATAAGTAATGCTTTGTGTAGATAGAAAAGTATAATGTGGCATGTGTCAGTTTTCTCCTACATATGGACTTAAATCTTATCATATAATACATCAAGTTTTGATGAGTATATAAAGTAAAATATTTCCTGCATTTATCTGCAAATTTTTTGTCATTTCCGAATTGCAGGATAAAAGGCAAAGGAGGGCTGAGCCCCGGTGGTGTAGTGGTTATGCGCGGGACTGTGGCCCACTGGGTTGGAGGTTCAAATGCAGCAGCAAGGCTGGGCCTCCTACTCCCACCACCAGAGGGCAGTGATGCCCCAAAAACAAACAAAAAAAAGGAATAAGGAAGAGAGAGAGCTATGTGGGTCGTAATGCCTCTAAAACTGATATAAATTCACAAAAATTCCAACCTATTCTCTTCAATGTACAGAACACCTCTGGAACAAATCAGAGTTATTTACTATTTGGACAACTTGAGGGCTATCTCTGCCGTCTGCAGGTGCACACATTTTATATTTCCTCCAAATTATAATTACAGGGGACTATGTGTTTTTGCCAATAGCAGATCTATAAAATGATTCCATAGAAGTTTGAGAATGTGCTGGTTTACAGATTGAACAATATTTGCCCGTTTGCAAGCTGGATGCTAATCTATAGTGGTTGACCAGGTCTGTGATCAAATAACACCACAGAATCTACTTTGACTGCAAATAAAACCAGAGTGCAGCTACACTTCTCAGCACTCTTCATAAAGCAGTGTGGTCTCTTTAAACTAGCTCTCACAGGGAACACTTGGAGTTGTGAAATATATAGAATGATCTGTTTTCGGAATAAATCTGTGCCTTGCACTGGGACAGACTGTGTGCTTTAATCGAGGAGAGCGTGGAGTCTGTGCTCCATGACTTAGGAAGTTGTGAAAGCAGGAGGGCATCTTTTCCCAAACAATGTCTCTCTATGGGGACATATGTTATAAATTAATAAGCTTTAGAAATATTGATCTCCATAGTCAATGACAGAAATGCTGCCCCAGAACGCTGACAGTCAAAATACAGCTGACACACACTCAACAATGGTTTTTTTCTTCCCTAAACTGCTCCAATTCCAGCGTGAGTCAGGGCATAATTACCGCATGCTTAACTTTAGAAATGGAATTTTCTTTGGAAATTTTGCTGAGTGGAAATAATGGCCATCATGGATATTCTTACTCAAAAAGGTCAATATATTTATTGTCAGTATAAAAAAGGGTTTCATTCAGTCTCTTGTGGTTGGTAGCAATGGCTACATAGTTGTTTCTTATCTCCAGGAATAAGATCAAGTTCACTTTTTCTGTGAGATCAAAATAACACAAGGACGAAAGTTCCACAGTTTAGATCGGTCTTCCTTCTGTAAGCACTACATCCTGTTTCCTTTACTTTGTCAAGGAACCAACGCAAGGGAACTTCAGAGCATATGGGTACTAGCTCCTCCTCCAAGTTCAAGTTGAGGATACCATGAAACACCATGTCGTAGGGCCCCAAACCATCAAAAGGATTAGAGAAACCATCCTGCTGAAACCATTCTCTCTTCCACCACAATGTAATGTCTATCACGTATGTGCTTCAAAAACTTGACTGGGGCTTAATCACCCACTCGGCATGAGGATTTACGTGATACACATCCAATATATAAGCATCTGGATCCAAGCAATGCTGCCCTAAAAGAAAAAGGAAAAAAAAATCAGAGAATTTGTTTCAAGAGTACACACTGTTCCATCTCCATTGTAAGGTTCAAATATTCCAGTTTTCTCTGCCAAAAGCAAGTAGTTATATTTCAAAGTTTCTTAGTAAATCCCATACAGTTTCTTTCTTTTAAAGTTCATGACACATGTCCACTGAATCTTACGTGGAAGTGCTGGCAAAGAATATTGAAAGTACTATGAACAGTCCAAAGGACAGATTTATCTTGGAAGAAGTATACCTAGCATGCTCCTTAGGAGGGAGTTGGTGAGCATTCATCCCATGTACTTTGGGCATGGCATCAGGAGACCAGACCTTGGCAAATGACATCACGCTTGATAACATAGACGGGAGTGGAGAAGAGGAAGATCAGTAATGGGATGGGCTGACACAGTTGCTGCCATAACGAAGTCCAACATAACAATTGGGAGGTTGGTGCACGACCAGGCCATAGTTCACTCTGTTGTACGCAGGGTCGCTAGCAGGTCAAGCTGAATCAGCAACACCCCACAGCCACAATGACTCCGAGTTTCATTAGATAGACAAACATGTCACGAACTTGGTTTGTGTATAAACTGATTGCTTTGCTAATTGGAGGCAGAGTTTTACATATAGACATTTGTCCAGGGATAGAGAAGATTCAATCAGGTTTATATTATGAATGTTTATTTATGTTTATGTTTATTTATTTATTTATGGATGTAGGGCTCATAGGCAAGAGATCTAGAAAGGATAAGGAAAAAGTGATCCCATGTGGCAAGTATGGCATTTGACTATCTTTATGCATAATAAGTTTGAAATGCATACTAACATCCCATTCAAGGTAATCAAGACTTGCTTGCTTGATAGATTTAGCAGCTATTTATTGTGAGTGACTATCTACCAGGGACTTTTCTAGGGGGACTACAGCAATGCCTCGAGAAGCACACTGTGCCCCCCGGGAGCACACATTCTAAAAGTGGCCAAAGGAATAGCACATCGATATAAGTAAGATGGTGATCAGAGGATTAAGAGTGTAGGAGTGGAGACTAGAGGTCAATGAGGCTTCTGTGTCGACATGGCCTTTTCCTGAGAATTCTGGGAAATCTGGTTCTTCCTCCTTGGTGGCAGGAGACACCTGTTCACTCCATATGAGACAGCCTAGAGGAGAAGCCACATAGACCTACCCTGATGTGTCCAGGTCCCTGGACCTAGAGAAGCCAGGTGAAGACCCCTGTCAGTGATGAGATGCTTACAATGCCAATGGATCTACAAGAATTCCCATCTGCTGGCCTGTGATCTTCTTGCATTCAGCATTATTACATGTGTCTCAAGAGTCTGAAGAGGACTTTACAGATTACTGTCAGACATATGGGCTGAAATAGGCCCTATGGATTGGATCTAAACTGAGCTGGGATGTTTTCTCAATGTCCAATTGCTCTTGTATATTAACCTCTCCCTTAGATACATAGGAGTGTCTCCATGAACTTGTTTCTCTAGATGACCCAGACTAAAACAGAACATCAGAGAAAAGAAATCAGAGAAGGCACATAGACAGTGTGGGTATAGGGTTCAAATTCAAGGACCATGGGCCAGTAAGACTTCATTGAGCAAATGTGTGAACTAGCGCACTCTGTCAGAGGAGGAGCCTGACAGAACTGCCTCGTTCTTCCAAGGTGTGCAAGCTTTCTACCTTTACAGCATGCAATCTTACCACTTTTCCATCGCTAGTGGCACCTATTTTAGTGTTCATTCTCTGACAGGCTTCTGCCTTCCACAGGTTTCAGCTCTTAAAGGCTTTACTGTTGTCGAAGGCAGAGAGGGGAGAGCAAGCGCTGTTAGAATATTTGAGTGGAGGGCAGTGGGGGAGGGGGAATGGAGCACCGGGAGGGGGAAGGCAGAGAGAAGAGCTAATGCAAAGGTTCTATACCCATAGTGTGCCTGGTGCTGGGGTGGGGGAGTGAGGTGGAAGTCTGGGATATAATCTTGTGCAGCATTCAGAAGGCAGAGAGATCTCTGAGATCTCTGAGATCAGGTGAGCTCATCAAGAAAGTGTAGAGAGTGGAGAGAGTTTGGAAGTCGGTGTTGCACAACTCCCTACTGTTCAGAGGCTTATCGGATGAGAAGTGCCTGACAAAAGGTACTCAGAAGAGGCCACCAGTCAAGTGGGAAAGCATATTTTTAAAAGAAGGAAAAGATCAACTCGATCACTCAGGGAGCACAATCGAAAAGGGAAATATAGGATTTTCTAAGCCCAGCGTTCTCTGGAGACCTTGACAAGAGTGTGATGGAAGTGGAGTGGCAGAGGTAAAGCCTACCTGACAGAGATGAAGAGGATATTGGAGGAAGAAATCGGAGCACAAAGACTTGAAGTTTCTGCTGCAGAGTATATCAGAGGCATGTGGTTAAGTGTGAAGAAAGTCATGACTGAGTTTTGTAGACGAGGGAAACTAATCTATAAATAAGAATTTTGCAAATAAAAGAAGGTTTTCAATGTAGATAGAATTGAATCCTTTGAGATGAGAGTTCTGATCTCTTTGGAAGGGCTGGTCCTAAAAGGGAAGGAAAATAGTTCTTCTCTAATTAGGAGCAGGACAGGCTGAGACTAAAGGCATGGATCTAAGTACTCTCTCTCTCACTTTTTGACAAGGATCAGTTCCAAAAAGGAGGTGGTTAAGCAAAATCTGGTGTTATATGAAGGTGGGACATGACCACATCAGATCACACAATGGAGGATGATTACATATTGTGTGGTTGGCAAATTATATCATTGTGTAACTGTCAAACAGCCAAGAAACGTTACCTAGTTAAGCTGAGAGTCAGTGGTACTCTCATCTAACACCCTAGAATTCATTACTGTAAGTAGTACGCTGTTAATATGCATCATCCTCATCAATGATGATCCGTGTAGAGGGTGACTGTGGGCATCTCCTTTGGATTCATCCCCTTGCTTCCCAGCATCCTCCCACATTCAGGGAAATTGGAGATTGATCTGTAGCATTTTTTTAAAAAGCTCTAGAGATTTAGAAGTAACGTATATTCAAGAATGCTTACCTATATTTCCTCCAATTTCGTATAACCTTTGGTTCTGGATCTTAATGCACTCGGATGAACCATGACTAAAAGAAAGCAGATGAAACCTTTTATCATGTGTGGTAAATCTCTGGTTTCAATATGAAAGCAATAACAACATAAAATGATTTTGCTTTGACTTAAGTAAACTGCACAAATCTTTACTATTGCTGATAGTTGTTTTTGTTTGCCTGTTCAAAAAGGGCAAGATGCCCAGGTTTCGAGAGGACTGAACTCTTCCAAAGTCACGATGATGCGCCACAGAGAGTCCACTCAAGTCAACACGGTCTGCTCCGCTTTTGAGGTGTAATTGTTGATGACACAGCAAGGCCAGCCAAGGAGCAGCTGGATGTTTAAAAGTGTGTTGTCATCGGTCCCATTGCTTTCAGCAGAAAAGCGGTCAGGTTTCATTTCTCTATTTGCAAAAATTGAAAGTCCCACTACAGCCATGTCATGTTCTTAACCTTGCAAATGCTTTGCAAATTTTAAAGGGTTACTTTATTGAATGTTTCGCCCTATAATAAGAACAAGTCAGAAAAAATAATTGTCTAATTTAATATCCCATCTCACTCTCACCAATTTCAGACTAGAATGCAAAGGTGGGAGATCTGAAAGACCAATTCTAATCTCTCCCCTAGTTCAGAAATAACTTACAGTTGATATTTCACATAGGTTGGCCTCAGCTCTCTATTATGTGAAATAAATAGAAATGGGTGCCTGGCCCCTTTAAAGGAGCCCTGGTGGGCACTGTCAAGTAAACTTTCCAGAGGTCCCCAGACTTATATGGTCTACTGTCCTCTTAAAAAAAAATTCCTCATGACCTCCCTCGCAATGAAAATCTTTTGTACTACAGCCCAGAATCCAGGATAAAGTGTAGGTATCTGCTTTTGCAATGCCCTTAGATAATTCCACACACCACTGGAGGGTGAGAGCGCCCACTTTGGGAAACTATGCTTTAGACTATTTTCCACCAGGTCTGTTGTCAGACCCAGCAGCTGCACCGTGGGAGAACAAAAAGGCTGCCTGTCTCCACAAAGATTTACACCTTTGGCAACCAGATACAGGGTTGCAATAAATTCGCTCTGTAACACTGAGTAGTGGCCCCGCCCTTTTAAATTACAATTTTATATTGCGATAATTGTAGTTAAAACAAATTGCTCAGAAAGATACTGTATATATAAACTCTATTTCTCCAGTAGCAACACCTTGCAATTCTAGTGCATTATCACATGAAAACATTGCCCTGGGTTTTGTCGAGATGCGGAATGATCTTCCACCTGTTTCTCTTTTCCAGCCACATCCACTTCCCTTTTGCTCCCCATTTCTACAGCATTACACATTGAGTATCTGAAAGATGCTATCTAAATACACGACATGAAGTCCTACTGTGCTGCTTTTGACAATTCGCACAGTATAATTCCGTTGTGATTTATCGGAGTTGCTGCATGTGTGACTAGTTCTTCCCTGCGCCGGATCCCCACCCAAACCAAAGCAACTCACAGCCTCCCTAGAGGACAGGGTAGAACTCTCCTGTGGGATTCCGACATTGTAACTCTTCATGGAGTAGAAAGTGTGTCTTTCTCCCTTGGAGCAGCTCTTGGTTTCAAACTGCTGACCTTACTCTAGCAGCGAAATGTGTAACCACTAGGCCACCAGGAGTTCAGGGTCTGGATATGCTGCAGGATAGCCATTCACCTGCTGCAGGATACCTGGGTTTTGACTGAGTAAAAAGCTGCAAGTGGCAGTTAGAACTTAGGTGTGCCGGTGAGCATCATCTTCGGTTCTTTCAGATAAATGCCCAGGAGTGTGACTGCTGAGTAACATGATAGCTCATGTTTAGTTTATAGGAAACTGATCAATTTTGCATTCCCATCACCAATGTATGGGGGATTTAATTTATATTCATCTTTGCCAGCAGCTAATGATGTCGCTAATTCTTATTTAGTGTAGTGACACCTCACTGCAGTTTTACGTCACATTTCCTCACTTGTTAATAATGTGGGGTATCTTTTCAAACGCTTATTTTCGTGTTAATAATGTGGGATATCTTTTCATATGCTTATTTTCGTGTGCAGACACTTTTTGTAAAATGCCTCCCTAACTATTGCTTTCTTAGTTCTTTTTCCCTAATAACTACGGACCCTATTCCCTTGTCAAATCTGTAAATATGTTTTCTCCATTGGTGGCTACTCCTTTCTTTCTCTTTACTGGGCCGTTCACAGGGAATCCTTGCTAATTTTCTTTTCCAATGATTTACTGGGGGACTCTTACAGCTCTTAAAACATTCAATACATCATTTGTATCAGGAATCCTTGTTAATTTTAACAAGGTCTGATTTCTTGGTTTTTAACTCTTGTTGCTCATGCTTTTGATAGCATATCCAGGGATCGTTGTCAAAATGAAAGCACCAAACTTAACCGCCCACTCCCCTTTTTTAAAGGGTTTTATGATTTTTGCTCTTAGTTATGGGCTGTAAACTGTCGTCAGCAGTTGGAAATCACCAGTCAGTCTCTCTATGGGAGAAAGACGAGGCTTTCTGCTCTCATGAAGCACGTGGCAGTCACATAATTTCATGTCCACTTGATAAATAAGGGGTGGAGTCTAGCCTGTGGATCAGGTCACAGTCTGATAATGCTTCCTTGTGGGTGTGGCCTTCTCATGAGGATTCTGTGAACTTCCTCTTTCTCTCTTGAAAGGAAAGTGGGACACATTCTCTCTCTGCTGTACATTTCTGTTGACAAGCCCATGGAGCCACATTGACAGCAGCCAGATCCTCGGAGATACATCCACAGCCATTGGACCCACAGAACTTTCCACCCACTGGCCTGTGAGCTTCCTGCACTCAGCATCATTGCATGTGCAGCTGATTCTGAAGAGGAATTCATGGGTTCATGTGGGACTTATGGGTTAGGATAGAATTTGATTTGGGCTCGGCTGGGCTGTTTTATCGATACATCATTCTTGATATAAAGTTCATTCTTATACATATATGTGAGTATCTCTGAACTTGTTTTTGCAGTCAACTGGGTCTAACAAAGAGTTACAGTTTTGGAAATTCACACGGTAGTCCCACCCTGTCCTATAGGCTTGCTGAGTTGGCATTAATGCAGTGAGTTTAGTTTTGCTTAGGTCACTGATTTTATTTAACTCACTGATCCATTTTAAATTAATTTTTGTTTAAGGGGCAAAATACTGCATTATTTGCATGTGAACAATTTGCCTGGTAATATGAGTTGAAAAAAATAATTCTTTGTAGTAAATAAATTTGGTGTTGTTCTTAAAAATCCTTTGGTATTATGGGTTCATTTCTGGATTCTTAGTTATAACGCACTAGTCTCTATACTTTATACTGTCTTGTAATACATTTTGAAAGTGGGAAATGTGGGTCTTACTTTCCTTTATTTCCCTTTCCCAAGATTGTTTGGCTACTGGGAACCCTTTTCAATTCCATATGAATTTGAAGGTCATCTTTCCATTTCTGCAACAAAACTGCTGAAATTTTCAAAGAAATTACATTGTTCCATAGGCTACTTAGATAATATCATTATTTTAACAAGTTTTCTATTGTATAGATGCAAATGTTATCCCACATATTCAATATACTTTCATTTCTACTAGTAGAATTTTATAGTTCACAATGGAAAAATCCTTAGCCTACTTGGTAAAGTATGTAAATTCTTTTATATACTTTTATTCTTTTAGAAACTGGTGTTAGATGGAGGGTTTTCCTAATTTCCTTTCCAGATAGTTTGTTCCTGGTATACAGAAATATGACTGGTAGTTTTGACAGCTGGTCTGGTGTCCTCCAACATTAATTTATTAGTTCTAGTAGTTTTCTTGTGGACTCTTTGGGATTTTCTATATATAATATTATTTCAATTGCATATAATTGTACTTCTTTCCCAATGCTTTTTATTTCTTTCTTACCTGTTCTGATTAGGATTTGAGGTGCAATCTTGAATATCAGTGGTGAAAGTAAATATTCTTGTCTTGCTCCTGACCTTGGAGGAAAATTTTCCGTTTTTTACCACTGATTGTGAAAATTTGTTGTGGAATTTTCATCAGTGCCCCTTGTCAAGTTAAGGAATTTCTCTTCGATTCCGCATTTGCTGAATTGTCTCTACCTTTGTTTGAAAGGGCAATGGATTTTGTTGAAAGCTATTTTCTGAGATGAAAACATGTTCTTCAAAAAAAAAAAAGTGTTCTTCTTCCAGTCTATCATATAGATTTATTTACTAAATTAATCTGATTTTTTTTTTTTTTTTGGCATCACTGCTCTCCGGTGGTGGGAGTAGGAGGCCCAGCCCCACTGCTGGAATTGAACCTCCGTCCCAGTGGGCCGCAGTCCCGCGCACAACCACTACGCCACCGGGGCTCAGCCCCAAATTAATCTGATTTTTTATACGATGCACCTTTTAAAAATTTTTTTATAAGGTGTGTGCTTTACCTTTAACTGTTTGTTTGCTTTTGCCTATGATGTCCAATTGTAATGGCAACCTTTGTTGAAAAGGTGCTTTGTTCCATTCAGGTGCTTTTGTACTTTTGTCCAAAAGAAAAGAAACGAAACATTGCTGGTGCTCCACTAGGAAAAGATTGCTGTCTAGAACCACACTGTCACATAGGGTCCCCATGTAACAATTAATATGACAGCTTCTAACCACAAGAATGACAAGGTCAAGTGTCACTTCATCATCAGGCGCATACAATCAACATGCCTTGGCATTAACTTGGATGACCTGGCTGACTTAAGTGTTTGCCAGATTTTTTAACCATAAACTCGGCTTCTCCCACCCTACCTGTTTTCATGCTATTATCTCTGAAAGGATGTCACTGTACACAGCACAATTTTAAGGAGACTACTCTTCCTTTTTACATGGTCTATTGTATTCACTCCATTTCCTTTGCTGTTTCAAGCCTTCTTCTGATAGCATTTTCATTCTGTTTACAGTTTTCTTGAACCATTGCTTATAAGTATATTTATTAGGAAGAACTTGCCTTACTTCTGCTTCATTTAAGAATGTCTTTATTTCCCTAATGTTCATGTAGAATATGTTTGCTGGTCAAAGAATTTGCAGTTGATAACTTTCAATATTCAATATTAAAAAGTTATTTTACTTCCTTCGGCCCTCCATGGTTATGTGAATTACACTTTTTTTTTTAGGAGTAGGTTTGTTTACTTTCTCTGCAGGAAATTGACTTTTATTTTCCTAAGTTTTAAAAAAGTCTCTTATTTCTTTGTACTGCCTAAACTTCCTCTATAAATGTGTAAAATTATGCTATTTACTCCTCTTAATTTTTGAGACATTTTTGTCATTTACAAACTGATGAAAAACAAAACAAAACCCAAAAGAAAAACAAAACCAAATTGATGCCATTGGTCCTGGTTTCCAGTCTTTTTGCTTTGCTGTTGGGAGATTTTTATCTGCCTTGGTTTGGGTCTGATGCTGTCCTGAATCTTCACCATAAGTTGTTGTTTGATGTTGTTGGCACTCTCTCTGAACCTAATCAAATCAATCCTAACTGAACCAAACCAACACAAGTCCACTGTCACCAGGTAAATTCTTATTCCTAGGGTTTCCAAGACTGTACATCTATTAATTTGGAGCTCTTACTGATATTATAACAACCCATAATTCAATTAGATCAAGCATAATTGTGCAATTGCTGTCACCATGAGTTTCAAAACATTTTCTTTCTTCTTGAACTCTTTGATATCAGCTCCCTTTTATCCCCTCCCTCCCCCACCCTACCCCAAGGAACCCTTATATTAGGTTTTTTGCCATATCGTACACCACCCAATGCATCCATTCACCTTACGATTCTGCTATTGGTATATAATCTCACAGGAGCTGAGCCCCAGTGGCGTAGTGGTTGTGTGCGGGACTGCAGCCCACAGGGTTAGTAGTTCAAACCCAGCAGCAGCTCTCCAGGAGCAGGCTGGGTCTCCTACTCCCACCAGGGGGCAGTGATGCCCACACACACAAAAAGTCATAGCTTAGGTATATAACTTCATGTGGGGCTCGACAGCCCTCACTGCTCAGGTGAGTAAGCAAACATCCACATCTCTCTTCGATGGAATGTTTGTGGGTTTGAACCATCAACCTTGTGATGAACAGCACCGCTTCTTTCACTATTTCTTGTAAGGCTGATCTGATTTTTTATAAATTTCATTTGTTTATTTTTAAATGTCACAATTTCACCATTATATACAATTTTGCTAGCTATCTAATTCCTTGTTAGCAATTTTTTTTCTGTCATTGTGTTACATGGTATTCTATTCCCCTTTGCCCACACAATTTCTGCTGAGTAACCAGAGTTAGTCTTATGGTTTGGTTTCCTCTTCTAGGTACCTTGTCATTTCTTGAGAGTTACTCTGAGTTCTTTGCCAGCCATTTTGTTGAGTTTAATTATAACGAGCTTTTAAGAAATATATAAGTCATTTTATTGATGGCTTTTACACCTCTTATAAGAGCTGTACATAGATGTCGGTACATGTTTTTGCCAAATTATTTGTGTTCTTTTTTGGATCTGGCCTCCACTGATTCAGTTTTTCTTCTTTGACCCACTGAGTTGCCCAATTTGAAAATTGTATGGCTATTTGTTTGTATTTTTTAATAGCTACTTTGGTATGCATTCTAATTTTGTATTTATTTTGTCATTTTGTCCTTGTACTGCTTCCTTAATTTTTTTTGATTGCCTTGTTTGTGTTTTCCTTAGTTTTGCCTGTGCTTCCCTCAACATTTTTGGAAAATCTTACATATTCGATGTCCAAATTCACTATTTGGTAGTTTCACGAGAAAATCTTCTTCCTCCAGTAGGCTTTCAGGTTCTTTTTCACCTTCATTTGCTGGAACTACCCCATTCTGCTTCTTTATATGATTTGTTATTCCCCACTATTTCTAAGACATGGAGGTGTTACTATGTTTATTTAATGTACGCTTGTTATGCACAGAGGTTTTTCTGGTTCTGTACCGATATATTCACATAGGTGGGATGTGCAGGCAGGCCACTCTGGTCACTTGTCGGGTCCCACTGGAGTTTTTCTCATCCCTCTCTGGGGGAGGCGGCAAAAGTTGGTGTGTAAGCATGTGTCTCGGCTGCTGGCCTTGTATGGCAGCTGAAGATGGCTGATGTTATTGGTAAGGTGACACACCAGTTGGTACAGGCACATGGGAGTGGGTACAGTGAATGTTTTTACTGGCTACTGGATTGCGAGGTGTGTGTGTGCACTGCTGGTGGCTGAGGGGTCAGGGAAGGTGCCAGGGTCATGAGTTGCCAGACCGAGCTACAGACACTCTCAGTCATAGCCCCTGGCTGGGACTGTGGTTGGAATGGGCCCATGTCTCTGGCTGCAGATTGCAAAGGGAGCGGTGCAGAGGGTGAGACAGAGGAATGTTGCCTTTCCACAAGACTGGGAGGTGGGGGAGGGGGTGTTGCTGTCCTTGAGTCTTCATACTAGTGGCTGAAGGGAGAAGGAAGCACAGTGAGTCTATAAACCCCAACATGGGTGGCCCGGCATAGGAGGAGGCACCTCTGCACTCCTGGACTGTCAACCCCAAGTGCAGTGGTTGCGCAGAAGCAGCCGGGTCTCAGGTCTGCAGGCAGCACAAGTGGTCAGGGGGAGGAGGAGATGATGGCGTGTGGGGTCCTCAGGCTCGGTGTAGGAGCAGGTGCGGCCAGAGGCTGGCCCCCAAATCAGCTGGTGGAGCAGAAGAAAGGAGGGGGACCCACTCCTCTCTCTGACATGGATCTTGTACACCTCCAACCTCTACCCTGGCCCAATGCCAAGCAAAAACTAATCTATCCTCTAGTGTTCATACTTTATCAGTCAAAAAACGTTATCTCTATGGAATTGGTGCAGTTTGCACACTTTAGCAATGGGTATTTTGTTGTTCAACGTGGTGACTCCTTAATGAACTTGAAAGCTTCTCTTTAAGCAATTGAACAAGGGTTTTACAATAGACAATGAAAGCACACCTGCTCTATAATAAATTTAAAGTAGTCCTTCTTGCTTATTAAAAACCTCATGGCAAATGTTTTTTTTTTTAAGATAAGCTTGTCTCAATTAAAACTATTAGGATTTATAGTCTTCTAATGTGATTTATCTAATGTAATTTATCAAATTATCTGTACAGATAATTTCCTTCAATATCATTCTGATCCTAAGGACTGTTAATAACACATTTTAAGAAATATTAACCTTGGTGATGCTCTCTTTACCACTAAAATCTGCATGATACAGGGATGTTGAAGCCCAATAGAATGTGGAATAATGGTATTTCTAAAACTCTTTCACAGTATTTACTCAGCTGGCATGCTCCATTTGTAATTCTAATCAAGAAAGATAAAACTCATTGATAAAAGAAGCCACCCAAACGAAAGATACATGATGAGAATCCCAAGTCAAGGAATCCCTTTAAATGCTGTACTACATATCATCTATTGCCTACTCTAACTTTTCCATCTACCTCTAATGACTTACTCCTCAAAGTAATAGATTTTATATTTTTTAAAAAAACAACATTCACAGGGCTGAGCCCTGGACGTGTAGGGGTTGTGGGCGGGACCGCGGCCCACTGGGTTGGTGGTTCAAATCCAGCAGCAGCTCTCCAGGAGCAAGGCTGGGCCTCCTACTCGCCCCAGGGGGCAGTGATGCCCACAAAAAAACAAAACAAAGCAAAAACACAAAAAGAACAACATTCGTAAATGCCTGAAAGTTTTACTTCTCTGGTCAAAATTAACTTTCTTATACAAACACCTTCATGGACTTTCACTCACCTGTTCTCATATTGGAATTTTGCCAATATGTCTTTGGCTTTGGTTTGACTCTTGAGCTGAATAGCCATGGAGACCTTCGAAAGCAGTGGAGCGTGGACCCTGATCACTCCTTCGGGCACATCAGACTGCCAACGAGAAACAAAGCAGGGTACCAGGGCGATGGGGGCATTCATGGATGAAGGAGAAAGCAGGGTTCTGAAATATCCTCTCTCTGCAGTCAGCAGCCAGGAGTTGCTAGACCACATTGTATGTGTGTGTGTGGTGGGGGGTGGGTGTGATGAAAATGTTCTAAGATGAAAGAGAAGGGACTGTTATAGATCATACTATCTTTTGTTTTGATGACTACCTCTGCTTAGTTATGGTTGTGGTTTTAGAATGAAGGATGTATGAATATTTGACCTGGTCCTGCAGTGTGCGATTAGCATACCCTGGTGACACAAAGCAGAGCATGGGCAGATTCTCGAGAGAGGACCTGGCCCTCATAGCTCGTGTCCCCATGGAATGATCAAACAGCAATCTATGTGCTGTCAAGGGGACTGTGACATATGGTGATCGGACCCGATTTGGAGTATAACTGTGCTCCAAAGGATTTTTGATTAATTTTTTCCCAGGCTTTTCTTCCTACAGGTGGACATGGGCTGCCATACATACAGTTTACAATACCTGGGGACTACCAGCCAAAGAGTAACCCAAAGTCACACCAAATGTATTGCCACCAAGTGGACTGAGACAAACAGTCGCCTTCACCGGGGTTTCTGAGACGGTGGAGGGTTTTTCTGTGGGACACTGTTGCACAGGTCTCCCCCGAAATGGCCAGGAGGTTTGAAGTGTTAGAAATGTAACCTTGCAGAGAGCAGCCTAATGCTTAGTCTACAGCCCCCCACCCCCCAAGCGCTTTCTTCAAGGAAGAGTGCCATCTAATTCATCGAAAAATTTGCTTTGTCAGGACAAAGTGGAAAATTCATTTGTTTCACAATTGGAGCAGTTTCCCAATCAGTTTTCACTTTAGAAATGGAGAAGAAATTAATTTTGCTTGAGGACCTGCCTGGTCCTCAGATAAATGTTTGAAATCTGTGCACTCTGAAAAAGGACAGCAATGTCCACGTAGAAGGTTGAGGAGTTGACTTGCTGAACACCCTGGGACACATATTTGTAAAATGGAATCAATACTCCAGGACCTGATTGACATTACCTGCAAGAATCAAAGCGGGATGAGAATTTTAGACATGCGATGGGGATAAAGTAAACCTGGCAATTTGAAGCCAAAGGGCACTACTCAGAGAGTCTTTGGATTCGCTTCCAGCTCTTCAGCAGTCTGTGCAAGGTAAATCCCAGACTCCTGATCTATGACCATAATGACTAGAGTTCCTCCCATCGCCTCTATTCAGTCCACTTATGGACAAAGTGCCAAACCACATCATTCTAGAACAGCGGTTCTCAACCTATTGAGCACGTCCTTTTGGAGGTCAAACAACACTTTCACAGCATAACAACCGCAAAATTCATAACAGTAGCAACAAAAATAATTTTATGGTTGGGGGGGCCACCACAACATGAGGAACTAGATTCAAGGGTGGCGGCATTAGGAAGGTGGAGAACCACGGTTCTAAATGGCTAGTTAGTAGACTTCCTTCTTGTGCTAATTCATGTCAAGTTTGATCAAAAGTGTACATGTAAATTCGGCGTAAGCAAGGAATATCACATAGGTAGTTAATAGGAAGAAAGGAAATTATTTGTTTTCTTACCACTCTTCTTGAAGAGGGTGATTTCTGTAGCATTTTTGAAGTCTTAGGGTTTGTGACCTAAAGAAAAGCACACATTAAAAAAAACTAGCATTAAGTCAACAATAACAAAAGAAACAGAAGAAGAAAAAAGAAATGAATGGAGAACAAGACTTGATATTTGCTGGTATATTCACAGGCTATCTCAGAAAGTCCACTCATCTACTTGTGCCTGCGCATACCAACCTCATTATCGATGGTGGTATGGTTGCCAAAAGGCAAGTCAAAGCTGGACAACTCTCAGCTGGACACCTTTTGAGTTTTGTATCCTGTTAAGGAACTGGCTATTTCTATTGAAATGAAGAATTAAAAAAAATAACCTAAAGACTTGAATAAGCATTTCTCAAAAGAAGATGTGCGATTGGCCAAAAAGTACATGAAAAGATGTCCAATGAATCACTTATTCACGTGATTGCACACGCATTAGGAGCAACTCTTCCTAGAAGAACGAAAACTAAGTGTTTATGTAGATGCGGAGTGCCTGGGACACTCATTCAGTGTTGGTATGGATGCAAAATCATTCACACACTCCGAAAAACAGTTGCCAACTCCTTGAAATCTAAACACAGACAGCACATGATTTAGTAAGCCTGATCCTAAGTTTGCCTGCCCAGAATAGTTGATAGTAGGGATACACTGACACTTACATTCATTGAAATATTACTTACAATGTCCCAAAGTGGGAACCACCCAAGTGTCCAACAAGAGATGAATGTAAAAACAAAATGTGGCATATAAGTACAAGGGACCATTATTCTTGTTGTAAAGAAGAATGAAGTTGTGATATATATTATGAACTTTAAAATAATGGGATATAAAAACATTACCCTAAGTGAAATAGGTCAGAGGCAAAGGGATTCACTATATGCTGTAATTCTGTTATATGACTAGTGATTGGCAGGGGCTGCGAAGCAGGAGAATGAGAAGCGAGCACTTAGCAGGCTTGGGGGATTCTTTTCTGGGTGAGTGAAAATATTGTGTGATTACATAGGGGTCGCTAGTATACAACATTGTGCATTTGTTAAATCCAGGGAACTGTGTCCTTTAAAATGGATTAAAAGTGTTATGTCTTAAAAGCAAATGTGGTAAAGAAAACTGATGGTGCCCGGCTACCAAAAGATATAGCATCTGGGGACTTAAAGGCTTGAGTAAACAAGCGGCCATTCAGCTCAGAAGCAATAAAGCCCACACGGAAGAAGTACACCAGCCTGTGTGATCATGAGGTGGTGAAGGGATCCGGTGTCAAGCATCAATGAGCTAAAATTATGTTATTATTAATGAGGGGGAGCACAGATTGGGGACCCAAAGCCCACCAATAGGTGAGGTGACATCCTTTTACAGAGGGGTTACAAGGAGGAGATGAGTCAGTTAAGATACAGGGTAGGAGCTATGAAATGTGCAACCTTCCTCTACTTCCCATGCTGCCTCCCACCCACTATCATGACCCCAATTCTACCACATAAATCCAGTTAGACCAGGAGATGTACAGTGAAGTCGGAAACATGGGAAACTTAGGATAGATGATCCATCAAGACTAGTAATAGGAGTGGTAATACCAGGAGGGTGGAGGGATAGAGGAATAGAAAGGGAGAACCAACTTCAGGGATCTACACGTAGTCTCCTCTCTGGGGCACGGACAACAGGGAAGTGAGTATTGGGACACATTGTACAGTGTACAGGATGAAAAAATAATTTGTAAATTACTAAGGGTTCAAGGGGAAGGGGGGGAGGAAGGGTAATATAGGGAGCTGATAATTGGGGCCTGGAGGGAGGGAGAATGTTTTGAGAGTGATGATGGCAATGGGTGTGTAAAAGTGGCCTGAATACAACTGATGTTGTTAGGGATTGTGATGGGAGTTGTAGGGGCCCCCAATAAAATGATTAATTTTAAAAAAGGGGGGGGGAGGGAAAAGGGGAGTTTTTTTTTTCAAGAGGAACTTGCATCAAGGGCTCAAGTGGAAAATATTGGGAAATGTATGTGGAAATATGTATGCAAATGTGCTTGATACAAATGATGTACTGAATGTTGTAGTAGCTGTAAGAGCCCCCAATAAAATTTTTAAAAAATTATAAGAAAAAAAAGTGTTATGTCTTGAGGTTTTTATTTAAATATATATATTTACTTTATAAGTAAAAGTCTTAGATCTATTA
>PVJH01000580.1:73143-289367 GCA_004026705.1 Nesogale talazaci
GCCCCCCCCCCCCCCCCCCCCCCCCCCCCCCCGCCCCCGCGGCTTCTCAGGGAGCACATCACCCTCTCTCCCACTGCTCTCACCCTTGCCGCCTTGCTGAACACGCCCTCTGCTGGTTGCAGGTACTTCTTCCCATACTTGCTATCAGTTCTGTTGAGTCTAAAGCTGATTTCAGGTACATCTATGTCAAGGTCTAATGCAATGCCTGCCTCTATAATCATTCTTCAAATTAAATTAAAGCAATAAATGTGTTTTTAAGGATGTTTCTCAAAAACAATTATGCTAAATCAAAATGTCTTCGGAACCCAATGAACATGTACAATATAGCCAGCTGGAAGGATAGATGTTATTTTATTAAGCGATTCCTCTTGAAATCTCTTTCCCTACATATTTGTTACACGGGAGACTATATTCTTTCTAAATGTAGTTCACGGGGACTGCAATGTCAGTTTTAGCTTTTATCAGAACTAATTCCTTAACAGAAACGAGACAATCTTTACTACAGAGCTACTTCAAGAACATTAACCCAGAAGTACACAATGAAGCAAAACACATAGCCTGCTGTACAATATTGTATACATTACAGGAACATTTGATACGACTATGAAATTTTTGTTCCAAAGCTGTTGTTACAAGCTATTGTTTTTTCTGAGAGAGGGAAAAATTTGGGTTCTAAACACAATTTGCGCACTTATTCATTGTCATTACCTCTCGTTCCATGGTCTTCCTCCGTAGCAGCTTTTTCACACTGGGGAGTTGCTTCTTTAACAACATGGTAGCTTCATTCATTCGACGTACTTGAGAGATTAAGAAAGATGGGACCTGAAGAAGAAATCTAGCTTAACTGAGAGTTGCCTAGCAGATTCTATCTTTAGTATTTAACACCCCAGCCACTCAATGTCCTGATAATGTGGAGATTTATTAAGATTAGAAGAAAAAAAACAAAACAAACAACCAAGAGACTTTTTGAAAAGAGAGACTTTGATAACCAGCATAAAACACCCAAGAAGGAACAAGCTGGGGTGATTCCCTTCTAACCGAGGATGGCTGGCTGCCGGAACCTTACCCCCCTGGCTGCCGGGGATTTGAAAAGAGATGCTGATGCGCCACTGGATGGCAACTCACCTTCCACAAAAGTTTCTGGTACTTAAGCATTAGACGAATGATGTGGGCAGCCGTGTTGGCTAACAGCAATTCTTCATAATCAGAATGTTTGCTTCTACTGAAGAAAAGGTTCGGGGCCATAATAGTAGAAATATTCCACATACTCATTCGGTTTTTTGATTCGTTGGCAATTACTTTGTTGAAGAATGCCATGAGGGCCTAACAAGAAACAGCAGTGTGTCACATTCTTGGAAATTATCCCAAAGCACCCCTGGTTGCAAGGATCCATTTCAATGCCCATCAACGCCTGTGACTCTGGAAAGCTGCCACAAGTGGAGAGGGGTTCAGTGGGTACGATTCCCCCTCTAGCTGCTTAAAGTGCTAACAAGAAATACTAGACCTGTTATCAGTAATTTATTTGATTACTTGCTTTAAAAAGGGTCTCCATTTTTAGAGAGGTTGGTATATGGGCATCACTATAAATATCAGCCTGAATTTTCATGCTTTATTTTATCCTACAAGAATCTAACCAAAATTAACATTTAACATTAACCAGGAAGATACAACACTGCAGCTCAAAGAAACATTAACTGCTTTAATGGGAAAAGTTTGATTTTTTTAAAAGCACCCATTATTTAAAGCATTTTACTGAAAAAGCATGCCCTCTCTCCGTGGGAAAGAAAAAGTCCCTCTTCTTGAGATAGAAACCCTCTCTCTCTGGGGATGGAGAAGAGAAACAAAAGGAGCATCTCACTTCTGCATCAAATAGGAACACATTTTTAGCTTTCTACTTTTCGGGTATCATTTTGATTTGTATGTGCCATCTTAGAATCTTTAGATGATCAAACAGAAATATTGACACGTTTTCAGCATTAGAAAGGGCAAAATGAGGTTTCAAAAACAGCCTGATGAAATCAAATGCTTATCAGAAGCCCTTGAAATTCACCAACAGGATGAAATTCCATAAGTGGATGCATTCCAACATGAGACTAGCACGTCACGCGCGGTGATAAAATGCACAGAACACACAGCCCCAGTGTCACGCACATCCCAACAGAACGGTGCCTGGTGCTGAGCCATCCTTGTGATTGGTGAAGTGTCACACTACTGTGGTCCATGGGGCTCTCACTGGTTGATATTTGAAAGTAGATCACGAGGCCCTGTTTCCTAGTTCATCTTACGTTGTCAGAAACCTCTTGGGCATTAAACCATCACAGGGTGGGGGTGGGGAGACTATTAACAGAGGGATGGTGGCTACACACGTGTGTGGCTAGGAATAAAAAAAACATGCCACCTTCAAGCAACATGGGAATTCTTTACTGAAGCATCCTTGCTCTTCAATGATGTTAGCATCTATTGCTACAGTTAGCATCTACACTCAGCATCTTTTGAGGCTTTCTTATGAAGCAGGATTATCAAACCTTTATATGTTTGGGCTCAGTTCAAATTCTATTAAAAGGGCTATTGTGAGCTTACTTTACATATGAAGCACACAGGACATGAAAGGGATGAGTAGGTATGCTTAAGATTGACAAAATTGAGTAGCAGCATCAGGATTCGAATCCTAGAAGCCACATTCTCACACCAGAGCTCTGTATTACCCTCTGTGTCAGTTTCGGGAGTAATTTAGAACGGCAGGGAGTGCGTCCGCGTAACATCAGTCCCCACTGTTTCCTGAAACTCTGGTTGGAAATGAGTTCTTTGTCCATCACTACATCTCCAGTGACAGGAAAGGGTAGGTGACATTTTGACCTGGATATCTGATAATCAGAAATATTTTTAATCTATGTTTTCATAAAACAAAATTATTTAGACAAAACCCGAACACAAGGTAATACATTTTTAGGTTTTCAAAATTTTCCAAATTGTAGAGGCGGACAGTCTAATGCCACAGCTCAGCCTCATCCATCAGTTTAGGGCCAGGGTTCAGAGATCTGAATGACAAAAGGAACTTAGCATGATTGGTGGGTTGGGAGGGCACCAAAGCAGAAAGGCATGCAAGAAATGATCAGGCATGTCTATGACATGCTGATGATAATTAAAAATGGTAATTTCAGGGCTGAGCCCCGGTGGCATAGTGGTTGTGCACAGGACTGTGGCCCTCTGGGATGGAGGTTCAATTCCAGCTCCACAGGGGCAAAGGATGGGCCTCCTACTCCCACCACCAGGGCAGTGATGCCCTAAAAATAAATAAATAAATAAATAAATAAATAAATAAATAAATAAAATGGTAATTTCAGAATTGCACATAGATTGTTCACGCTCTTTCTTGGCACATTGATAGAAGATCACTAAGAATCATCCTTACTTTTAGCCTTGTATTTACTGACCCCCAAATTATAGGCTCTTTATTTAAAGGAAGTATCTAGAATAGGAAGCTGTTAAAGACTTAAACTTAATAGTGGGTTGAAGGAGAAGGGGACAGGGAATTTCACTGTATGGAGGACACTGAGCTTTTGTTAAATATTGTGGGGAGAAAGTGGAAACGGATAGAGGTGGTGGGATATGTTGAAATGGCAAATGTTAATGGATGTAGGTGTGGATTGTGATAAGAGTTGTCTGAACGCCCAGTGAAATCATTTTTTTAGAATGGCAAATGTTTTGTTGTATACAGATCTAGCACAAAATTTAATACATTTTGTACATACGGGCTCCTTCCAACTCATTTCTATCTAAAATTAATTTGAATATGTTCAAATACCTATTGTATATATACCAAATTTCCTGCCACCTTATTATCATAAGAATAGCAAGGAGAAATTTGATTTTTACTGATAAAATGCAAACATATTCATTTGCCAAAAGAGGGATAACTGTGACACAGAGCTATGGAACATGATGTGGCCCCATGTTCTATCACAAGATAACAGAAGAGTGCTCGGGAGGAAGAACTACAGCATGTGATTCTACCCAATGCTTTATGGTTCGCTAATGGAGTTCATTTTGCTGAATCCAATTCTCCTAATCTGCAAAATGACATGATCCTATCTGATCACCTTTAAATCTTGAGACGCTAGCATTCCTAATGTGAAATGATGATACACGCTAAAACACACATATTTGAGACGTTTCTTTCAAATCAGGGATTTAAAGTTTTCTTTCTAAAGGCAGGAGAAAGAGGGGGCTCTCCACTCCCATGAGAAGAGTGACACCCTCAGAAGCCCCCAGGGGCAGCTGTGCCCTGTCCTGCAGGGTCCTGCCAGCAGGGCACGAAGGCAGTGATGAGATGAGGGACGCAGGGGAGGGCTGGTCTGCATCATGGTCTCATTTACCTACTTCTGCCACTAGTCCACTGACTTTTTTCATCTTTATTTCCCCTCCTCCTCCTCACACCTAGCCCGGGACTGACACATGGTAACTACTTGGTAGTTCCCGATAGGTTGAATGAATAAACAGTACATGTCCAAAAGATGCTACGATTTCTATTCCCTGTCATTCTTGGCAGGATGGTGGAAACACTGAAAGGTAGTCGGTCTGGATGCTCAAGTAAGTTGTCATCTCAGCCGTCGTTCGTTTCTGACAACTGCAACGCTGGTGAGCGACCCCGCGTACCTGGGCTGTGTCTCTGTTGGCATCCGGCAGCGCCATGATCATGAGGTGTAACGCCTGGAATTGCACTCGGATGTGAGTCCCTCCTGGAAAGCAAACGGAAACAGTGGCTCGTTTTAACCCTCCTGATGTCGCCTTTCTAGGTAACAGCTGGTGGCCTGGGAAGATCTCGGGCAGCCCCCGTGTGAAGACATGTAATTTGTCTCACTGTGGATGGACACACCGGTCTACCAACTCTCCTCCCATAAGGCAGGTGCCACTCTGTGGGAAAGCGGCCAACAGGAGCCGCAAAATCATCATGGACCCTGGAAGCATCTTCCTTTTCAGTGTATGTTCATACAGCATGTCTATCTTTCATGCTATAAGCAAAAGCCTTGAAACTCGTTTGGAGAAAAAGATCTCACATCCACATAATGACGCCTAGCCTATTGACGCTTGAGCAGGTCAAAATTTTTCTGACGCAAGGGTTGCTCAAATGGATCACCTGTGATGATAGGGAGACACAGAGGTGTTATGAAGATTCGGAGACTTCACACCGTATTCAGGTCCATGCATTCCTATCATGATTGACTGTTACTATCATTATCTTAGTGACAGATTATGGGGCCAACGAGGAAAGGCAACTAGTTGAAACTGGAGTTTCTTGAGCACTTTATTCCTGACCGTGGTCACCAGGGGGCACCAGAGTGCTGGCATCCTGCACTTCAGTGCTCTCCTGGAAACCTTTGGGATCCCAACTACGACTGTGTGGATATTTTAGAGGACACTACAGAATCCAGGCTTCTTCTGGAACAGTCTTCAAACATGTCTCGGTGGAGCATCCCAGAGAGGAGAGTTATGTTCTAGAATCCCTGGGGAGTTCTCAAGTTGAAAGAAAATCTCTTTAGCCTCAGTGTCTGAACTGCCTCCATACTTATTTTGTTTCATAGCAATGGAAACAGTCTTGTGACAAACTTGTAAGTTATAGAGTTCTATGAACCAGAACAAAGAGGTAACCTATGTCTATAATCATATAAAACAGGAAGAACTGGGATGAGCGCTTACAGGTCTACATAATAGTGTCTGAATGCATACAGATTTTTAGATATCATATATAATTTGAATGACCCAGGTCCCACGTGTTTTTAAAAATGACTGATGCATAGTTGTATGAGTTTGCTTGACTATAAAAACTATTTTTAAAAAGGAGGGAAAACTTATCAAGATTTCATTTCAGAACAAAGTATTTATGAACAAACAAAACATTGTTTGCATGCAGAAACTACCAGTGCGTGACAGCCTATAATCTTCCAATGCATTCAAAAACAATATCTGAAGGAACAAAAAAACACATATAGTCACAGCCTGGACACCTTTGTATTTCTCTCCATTAATTTCAGTGAACTTATCCATCCTGCCCCCCCCCCCCCAATTCTTTTAAGATCAAAAGTTCACATTAAAAAGTCGTACACTTTCACTTTACTTTGCAAGCTTGGTCCTAGAGTGCTTGAAAGGTAATTATTTTGTAGTTAATTCATTTACTGCAACCTAGTTGAGAATCATCTTTTCCCCAAGGTATTATTATTATTTCCCCATGAAGTTAATAAGCTTCTCGTAGAAACGTCTAAAATTAGAATGGTGAACTACCAGTCCATTGGTCTTTTGAGATTTTTCTGAGTTAAGCTTGAAAAAGAGAAAGTAATTATACTAGTGGAGGAGACTCACAGCACTCTAAGTTCAATTTTATCGAGGGAAGAGGAGATTAGATACACCTCTGCACATGCTCACAATTCCCTGCTCTAGGACACCGTGTGACAATTGGAGCTGACACGAGGTGACAAAAAAGGCATTTTGTCCCGCTGCTAGCAGACCAGAGGCTCGGGTTCCTGCCGACTTGGCTGGAAAACAAATCAATCACCTCAACTACAAAAAAATACGGAATCTTTTGTGAACCTTTTCAAAATATTTTTCTGGCCCTCCTAACAGACACATGCTGACAGTGGTCAGGTTAACAATGAGGTTAAGGGGAAGGAGTTCATGTGTACACCTTTCTTACATAGGATTCTCTGAACGTGGCTGATACGAAGGCTTTGAATAGGCCTTGAATAATTTCACAATACTAAGCAAAGCAAAACAAAAAACACCAACCCCAAACTTCTGCGGTCTCAGTTTTTCTGCCATGTTGTTTATAGCTAAACCACACATAGGGGGATGTAAGTACTACTTCAGTTCATTTTCTAGCAGATCACATGTTCCAGAAATGTCCCAAATACAGGGCTTTAAAATACAGGGAGGGAGTTCATTTCCTTGGATGGCTAAATAAGCTGCTCGGAGCCAACTCTCCTGAAGATAACAACCAGGAGGTGTGGACCAAGTACAGAAGAGCAGTGGGGAGTTAACCCTATCAGGAGGCTGGAGACCTGGACTGAGAGAGTCTAACAGGACAGTGTTCCATTATTTTGGCCCTTTCTAGGGATACATAAAGCAAGCAAACATAGAAGACTCAGTTAACACAATCACACCTGCTGTATCACAAACATAACAGAATCATCAAAGCGCATATGCACGCGCGCGCACACATACACAGAGAGAGAGAGAGAGAGAGAGAGAGAGAGAGAAAGAGAGAGAGAGAGAGAGCGCGCCAGAAATGCAAGATGGCTCAAGTAAATTACCGACCTTTTACTAGAGGAGAAAACTAACTAAAGGAAGAAATGCCACCTGATAAATAATTCCAGAGCATTATACTTCCAAAAGATTGAGAGGCAGGTAGAGGAAAATACAAACTAAAATAAAATTACGAAACACAACAAATCTTTACAAGAAGTCAGGGTAAAAAATTAGAGAAAAGATGGACAAAATAAATGAGAGATTAGAAACCACACAAAAACAGCAAATACACACCCAGATGACTTATATGCAAATTTCAGAAATAGATAATGAATTAGACAGGCACAGAAGGACAAGGATTAGTCACAAAACATTGCTCCTGAGATTCCAGTTCATACATTCAAAGCTTTATTCCAAACAAAAGGCGTTTCAACTAGTCTCTGAAATCATTGGGTGGCCAAAGTGAAGTTTTGTAAGCCTCACTAACGTGCTTTTTGAAAAGAATCCATCAATAGTGGCTTTTTAAGACATCTTAAATTGTAGCAGATCGCCAGCTCTTAAGTGTACTTGACTGTTTTCCGAGACCTCAAAGGGAGAGAGAGAAAGATTATGGGAGCTTCAGGAAGAAGGTTCAAGAAAATATGAAATGGCTTTGGTGAGAAAAAGACCAGGAAAGTGGTGCTAAGGAGTGTTTTCCCTGCCTGGACCATGGACCTGTTCCTGCCTGGACCATGGACCTGTTCATCCTCTGAATGACCAAGGGCCGTTCTACAGGAATTTCCTTAAGAAACCTTACCCCACCCACTCACTCCAACAGTTCTGATGATGCCCCATTCAGAATTCTCTTTGATCTTAAAACAGAGAACATTAAAAAGGAATTTAAAGTTAATAATAATTTTTTAAAAACTGACCTGGATGGTTTTACTGCAGCATTATACCAAATGTTCAGAGACTAGCTGACACTAATTATATTCAAACTATTCTAGAACATAGAAAAGGAGTGGAGACCCTTGAGTTCCTTCTATGAAGTGAACATAACTTCGACGCCAAAGCCCGGCAAAGAACTGCCTTAGAAGAAAGCCACAGAGTAATGGTCCTTACAAATATTGATGCAAAATTGCCACCCATGTCCTAGTCAAAAAAATTCAATACACACACAAGCACACTATGAGCAAGTGGAGTTCATACCAAGCTAACCATGGGGTCAGGAGTTCAAAACTACCAGCTGCTTTGTGGTATAGCGATGTGACTTTCTACTCTTCGAAAGACTCACGATCTTGGAAATCCATAGGGGAAGTGGTACCATGACAAATAGATTCACTATGAGGCTGAGTTGATGGCAGTTAGTTCATTTGTCTCAGTTTTATGCAAGAAGAAACAATTGATGTAAGTTGCCACATAAAGGAAAAGAATTACATGATCCTATCAGGTGATGCAGAAAAAGGTCTCTGACAAAAATCTTATACCCATTCCTAATAAAAATGTCCAAGGAAATACAAATAGAAGGAAAATTCCTCAATGTAGATAAGGGCCGATACAAAAACATTCTTCTCAATGGAGAGATTGAGCACATTCTTCTTACAAAAAAGACTTTGACAAGGATGCCTTTTTATCATCATTCCCATTGAACATGGCATTGAATTCTGAATTGGGGCAATAAGGCAAAATAAGTAAATAAATAAATGGATGAGTGAATGAATGAAATAAAAGGGATCCCAAAAGGCAAAGAATATCCCCCCTTGCAGAAATTGGTCATATACATAGAAAATTCCAAGGGATCAATACAAGAAAGATGGAAACTTATAGAGTGATTCACCAACGTTAGGGAACAATTTCTATACACAAAAATCATTCATATTTATCTTAGGCTAACAAAGAGAATTCTGAAAGGGAAATCAGAATTTAATACCATTTATAATAATCAACCAAAGAACAAAGTATTTAGGAGTAAATTTGTGGTAGTCACCTAATCTGGTGTCAATCTGAGGATTAAGAGTGTGTAGGGGGGGTGGAGTCTAGCCTGTCAATCTGGAGATAGCCAACGAGACCTATGCGTGGGCATGGCTTTCTCCTGCCATGAGAATTCTGGGAAATCTGGCATTTCCTTCTTGGAGGCAGAGACACTATCTCTCTCGGTTCACTTCCTTATTCTAATGATAACACTTGCTTCCTTGGAGGCACTCGACTGAGCAGACTGGCTCCCAGCGAGATATCCCTGAGGAAGAGCCACGTGGACCTACCCTGATGCCGTCAGAAACCTGGACCTGGAGAAGTCATGTGGAGACTCCTACCAGTGCTGACTGAGAGGCTGACCACACCACTTGATCCAAAGACTTTCTACCCATTTGCTTGTGGTCGTCCTACATTTGGCATCATTGCATGTGCCTCAGGAGTCTGAAGAGGACTTTGATTGGTATTGGACACATGGGCTAATATCAAACTTATGACCTTGGACTGAACTGGGTAGGGATGGTTTTATCAATGTCCAATTGCTCTTGTATATAAACTTCTTCCTTACATATATACATGTGCGTTTATGAATTTTGTTTCTCAAGTCTACCCATACTAACATAAAAGTTAACCAGATAAATAAAACAAAACAGTAACATGATGTTTTAAGACTACAAAGACACCAATATAAGTAAAAGAATATACCATAAGAATGGACAAGAACAGTAAACTTTGTGAAAATGACAACACATACAATGCACCCCAACATCATTCTTTAAAAAGATATACAAAGGAACCTCCAACTTTAAAAGGAAAAGACTGTAGAGAAGTAAAAGTGTCAGAAAAGAAGAGCAAAGCAGGAGGTTCACAGTGCCCAGCACCCAAATTATCCACACATCCCCAAGTCAAAGGCGCTTTGCATGGTTACACAGTGAGCTGCTTTGCTAACAACAAAGCTTGTTGTTCAAACCCACCAGGTGCTCTGCTGGAGTGGGGGTTACTTTCTAATGACAGGAGAAAGAAAGGCTGTCTATTCCTGAACAGTCCCAGAAACCCAAAGAAGCAGTTTAACTCAGTTTTTTTTTTTGGGGGGGGGGGGCGGGGAGGGGGGCATCATTGCTCTCTGGTGGTGGGAGTAGGCGGCTCAGCCCCACTGCTGGAATTAAACCTCCAACCCAGTGGGCCGCAGTCCCGCGCACAACCACTACGCCACCGGGGCTCAGCCCCTTAACTCAGTTTTAAAGAGTAGCTAGGAATTAAAATCAACTTGATGACAATTGGCTTGAGACGGGTGGAACAAAGTTGAGAACCCAAAAGCAAATGCACCCACTAACAGATAGGTAGTCACGAAACTGCAAAATGGAGAGGAGAGAGACTACATAATTAACAAATGGTGCTGAGGAGGCAAGATAATCATTTGCAGAACAATGAAACAAGATTCCTCTCCATCACCATAAAAAAAAAAAAAACAAGATAGATCAAAGAACTACATGTAAAACCCAAAAATAAGATTAAAAAAATAGAGGGAAACTTAGGCCCTCCAATACATGGAATAAATCTACCTGGAAATAGAAACACACATATACACATACGTTATCAAATATAACAGAAACCTCACAGCAGAGGACGCACGGAGAATTCCTAAAAAGCAGATATGCATGCATCTCAAATGACTTTACCAAAAGGATAAAAAGAAACCTGCAGACTAGGATCCCTGGTGGCACAGAAAGCTATGTGTTGGTCAGGAGTTCGAACTCACCAATAACGCTCTCTGCTTCCATAAAAGTTTACAGACTCAGAAACCCAAAGGGCCACGTCTAATCTGTCCCACAGGGGGGGCAATGAGTTAGAATCAACTTGATCGTGGTAGGTAGCTAG
The DNA here is from genome assembly GCA_004026705.1 of Nesogale talazaci. Taxonomy (NCBI): domain Eukaryota; kingdom Metazoa; phylum Chordata; class Mammalia; order Afrosoricida; family Tenrecidae; genus Nesogale; species Nesogale talazaci. The sequence continues at coordinate 84,211 of PVJH01000580.1, forward strand.
CGGAACAAACAGGGAAAACATTTGGGCAATGACATATTGAAGAGGCTAATCTCTACAATTTAATTAAGAAGATCTTCACCTCAACACTGAAAAGGAGGGAAACAATCCCATTTAAAAATAGGAAAAGGGGGCTGAGCCCCAGTGGCGTAGTGGTTGTGTGCGGGACTGCAGTCCACTGGGATGGAGGTTCAATTCCAGCTCCACAGGAGCAAAGGCTGGGCCTCCTACTCCCACCACCTGAGGGCAGTGATGTCCAAAAAAACAAAAAATAGGAAAAGGATTTGGTCAGTTAATTCACCAAAGAAGACATTGTCAGCCAATAAATATATATGCTCACTAGCAAAATTGTCACTGTTGTCAGATGCTTTTGAACTAGCTCTGACTCCAAGTGAGCCCATGGAAGACAGACAAAACACTGCCAGGACTGGTGTCATCCTCACAATTGGTCTCAGGTTTGAGTCCAATGTTGCAGACCTTGTCAATCCATCTTGTCAAAGGGCTTCCTCGTTTTGTGCTGCCCTTTTACTCCACCAAACATGATCTCCTTTTCCAGGGACTAGCCTCACCTGATAACATGTTCAAAGTATGTAAGACAAAGTCTCATAATTTTTGCCTCTGAGGAACACATTGGCTGTACTTCTTTCAAGATAGACTGATTATTTCAAGTGTATCAATTCTTCTTGTTCAGAATTCAACTTTCACATGCATTTGAGGTGATTTAAAATACCCTGACTAGAGTTGGGTGCACCGCAGTTCTCACAGAAATACCCTTGCTTTTCCATTATTCGACAAAAGGGCTTATGTAGATTTACCCCATGCAATGTCTTGCTAGAGGTCTTCACTGCAGCTTCCCTGAGCATTGGTGGTGGACCCAAGCAAAATGAACTTGACAACTTCAATGGAGTCCCTATCACCTTGTTCATTTGTAAGGATTTGAGTTCTCTTTACACCAGGTTCCTTGATCTTGATCAGTAAGTGTTACACGTCCTTCTTGCTTTCAGCAAGCAAGGTTGTGTCACCTGCCCATCACAGGTTATTAATAAGCCTGCACCCAAACTTGATGCTTCATTCTTCTCTTTATAATGCAGCTTCTCTGATTATTTGCACAGCACACAGATACCTTTGCATGGTCAATAAAATTCATGCCATCATCTTTCTTGCATTTTCTACTTTTAGTCATGATCAATTCAACATAAGAAATGATGGATATCTTTTTCCACTTCCTCGTTTGAATTCAGCCTGAATCTCTGGCAGTTCCCTCTCAATATACTGCTGCAAGCTTTGCTGTATCATCTTCAGCAAAGTTTTACTTGCATGTGATAATAACGATAATATAATTTGTGTATTTTGTTGGGTTACCTTCCTTTGGAGTGGTTACAGATATAGAGCTCTATCAGTGTGTTGGCCAACGAGCTGTCGTCCAAATTTCTTGGCATAGACCAGCGAGTGCTTCTAGTATTTTTATTAGCTTATTGAAAGCTTTTAAAGGGCATTCTATCAATTCTTAGAGCCTTGGTTTTGGCTACCGTTTTCCATGCAGCTTGGCCTTTTCCTTTCAGTGTAATTATTTCCTGATCATATGCTACCTCTTGAAATGGTTGAATATTGACTATATCTTTTCTGTCCACTGGTTCTATGCATTCTTTGTACTTGCTTTTGATGCTTTCTGCATCATTCCATGTTTTGTCCATAGAACCTTTCAGGATTGCAACTTGATTTTTCAGACGAGGCCTTCGCACCTTTCATCTCTGGTCTTCCTGAGTTGCTCTTTGAAATGTTCTGATGGGCTCTTTGACTTCATCATTTCTTCCCTGTGCTTTACCTACTCTCTGACTAGAAGCAAGTTTCAGAGTCTCTTCTGACATCCACACTGATCTTTTCTTTCTTTCCTGTCTTTCTAATGATGTTTCCATTTCTGCCTGTATGATTTCTTGAGGTCTTACCACAGTTCATCAAATCTTCTGTTAATAGGATCGCATGCACAAAATCTGTTTCTGTGAAGCCCTGAAACTCAAGGAAAATATATTCAAGGTCATGTTTTGGCTCTCCTGGATTTGTTTTAATTTTCTTCAGTTTCCACATGAATGTTCACAGTGCAATTAATCATCTGTTCCACAGTTGGCTCATATCCTGGTTTTAAATGCTGATATTGGGCATTTTGCTTCTTTCCAAAGATGTAGTCTATTTGATTTTTATTTATTCCATCTGGAAAAGTCTATGTGTATTGTGTTTTTAAAAGAGGTATTTGCGATGAACAAGTCATTGGTCATGCAAAACTCTATCAGGTGATCTCTAGCCTCATTTCTATTATCCAGGGCTTGTTTTCTAACAACTGTTCCTTCTTTGTTTCCAACTTTTGTATTCCAATCACCAATGACAACCAATGCATCTTGATCCATGTTTCATCATATTTCAGTAAAAGTACTGGAAGAATTCTTTAATATCTACATCACGGACTCTGGTGAGCTGCTTGGAAGGTTCACAGTTCAAAACCACCTGCTGCCTTCTGGAGAAAGATGGGCTTTCTACTCTCTTGGAGAGCTACAACCTTGGGAGAGCTACAATCACAGGGTCCGTTCTAGCCTGTCCTACAGGTCGTTGTGAGTTGACATTAACTCGCTGACAGCAACTTTTTGTGAGTGAGACCTTTAATAGTTGAAGCATAAATTTGATTAACAGGTTTATTGTCTGGGTTTCTTTGTATGAATATTGATATGTTTTATTCTATCACAGAAAGCACTATACCTCAAGAAAGATCTTCAAACGGCCATTTTGCTGAGGAAAGCAATACAATTCCTCTTGTATGTGTCATTTCCATCATAGTGAACCTTGGTGGCTCTTTCAAAAATCCAAAATATCCAATTCCTGTCAATCTCAGCTTCGGGTCTCCTAGAATACAGAGCCCTGATAGTGCAGTGTTTACATTTGGGGCTACTAACCAAAAGGTCAGCAGTTGAAGCCACCAGCTGCCCTGCAGAAGCAAGAGGAGGCTTTTCTACTCTCAGAGTTCCTATATTGGAAACCAGCAGATGCAGTTCTACCGTGTCTGACAGAGAAGCCATGGGTCAGACCTAACTCCGTGACACCGAAGGACTGAGTGAGAATGCTGAGTCTCGATGCATTCCACTTCATCTTTCAGATGACTTCTGATTCTCCTAGACTCATAACTGAAAAAAATCCAAGCTCTATTTATTAATAGATGTTTTCAGCTGCCTCATCTATTGTTGAGCTGTGCTGCATGAGCAAAGAAAGGCCCCAAAGCTTTGACTTTGTCCGTATCATTCTGATTGACACTGTTTTGAGAAGGCTTCATCTTCTGGCACTGTCTCCGACAATATCCTGCCTCTGCTGATGTGGTGTTCATAACCTGACAAGGTTTGGAGGTTAACTTGAGGGTTTTCGGTTGTTAATTCCACCAAAATGAGCAACTGGACTCACTGGTGTGGCTCAACTTTCAGGCATATGACCTACAGACCTATCAGGTAAACAGTGACATCACAGAGGCATGCCTTTATGAGAGCCCTCAATCACGGGAGATTAAAAGGGCGGTGTGTGCCAGGGATAAAGCTCAGAAGGCAGGAAGGGATAGGAAAGAAGGACAAATGGAAACAATAAACATAGGGAGGCAGTAGGAAGAGTGTTGTTACAATTTGGGAGTTGCAATTAATGTCATAAAACAAAGTCTGTCTGAATTCTCAAGTGGAAAATCAATTTTCAATGCACACTTTCACCCAAATCACAATTTAAAATTGAAGAATATGAGGAGGAATAAAATTGCAAATCACTTAGGAAAAGAAAAGAATCTTAAAAGAACCACAATATATATTTTTAAGAAAAATTACAGGCTGTAGGATCTTTGCAGCACAGTATTTATAATGTCTAGGACACAGAACAGGTATAAGACATATAAAGTAACTTTAAAATGTGAACCAATCTGGAGGGAAAAGTCAATCAATAGAGAATGACTTAGAGATGACCTAAATGCTGGAACTAGAAGGGAACTCTCTTGAAGCACTTTTATCACTATAATCCATAATGCAAAGGAAGATATGCTTACAGTGAGTGTAAAGATAGGACATTATATCCATCGAGTGCTAATTCTAGTACATAAAATTACAATATCTGGAATAAAATAATGAAAATTAGCTCTTCTTACTTTCTTTTAATACTTCTCTCATAAAAGAAGAACACAAGACATTAGCAAGCAAAAGGAGTACTATGTATTATGTGAATTAAAGCTCAGAAAAGGCTTGCCTTACCTCTTCTATTCTCTTTTTTGAAGACATGAAGGATTATTTTCTGGGTCTGATTTAATAGAAAATTTTATAGCTTTCCAAAACCAAAAAAAACCCGACTCATAGATATCAAGCTGATTAATTTTGTTATACAACTTGGGATCAAACTATTCCTTTCCTTTACAGTGATTTTAAATGATTTTATATTCTGATCAACATGCAGAAGGTATGAACAGAAATAATTTATTAGACCCACATAGTGATTTGAAAATGTGGCAGATATTTCAAAATTCCATTTTCTCAGTAAAGCCTGGAGTTTGACTCTCAGTTCTACATGAAAACTATTATTTAGAGTTGAGTAGTAGCCAACTTGTTTAGGGGGAAAAAAAAGTAAAGCAAAGCAAAGAACAGCTTCCATCAAGTATGTTCTATCCTCTTCTGTCTTGGAAGAGTCCCTCAACTCTCACATGCATGCACACGTGTAGTCTGTGAGTCCGGAACAACTCAAGTCAGTAGTCAAAATCCCAACATCTAGAACCATTCTATTTTTTCTCCAGTCTCATCTTTTACAATACCCATCTCTAGTACTCAAATGATACCAAATTTCCAGTCAAATACAGCCTTTTCTGTCCATTTTGCTTTTACACAAGTACCTCTCCACTTGATATGATAAATTTTCAGAGTCATCATGTGATAGTATAATTTACAAAGATAAAATATCTTCTCTGTAGCACTAATTTGGAGCTACATCATTAGACTGATGACCTGAAAGTTACCAAGGAAAGGAAACCCAGAGTTTTTGAGGAATCAGGTGTGATTCTATATATATTAATATCCACAAAAACTCTGAGAAGTCAATAATATTTATAATTGAAAGGCACAGTAATCAAAACTCTGAAAGGTGATTGCATGCCGAATAGATGGAAGGGCAGGAAATCGAATCTCAAGTGCCAGCCTTGTCTTTTTGCAAACTCATTCTTTCTCATAATGATTATAAAACCCTTTAAATCATAGTAACCAGACTTAAATATGTAATACAGGAAGAGCTGACTTTTAAAAAATCACTAGACACAGTATTTCACCAGACATTGCCAGGAAAGGACAAATCTGTATCATTAGGAACACATTTGATTATGTATCTCAATTCTGCTTGGGGTCACTTCATTGACATTATATCTGGCCCATTTACACTTAACTTCTTCCACCTACTTTCCATTAGCATGATGAAGGCAGGTATATATTCCACAGGGAAGAGAGAGGTGGGTAGTTCTCTGAAAAATGCTTTCAGCATTACTGCAGCTTCTCTGTGGCACATCTTATCCCATTTAAATTTATCAGCATTGAACTTGGTATCCAGGTCTTCACGGTACTGCTGCAAATGAAAGGAAACAGTCAATATGCAATGAGTTTTTGTCATCTGACGTCACTTCCCCCTTTGAAAACCATCATTTCATAAATGAATTTTGTAAGTAGATTAAGTTCTTGAAACACTAACCTTTATTATGTCCAACTTTTCCTAATATTGTTATTAGAAATGAAATCATTATTTTTAAGTGGAGTGCAGATAATATTCTCTAAAACAGTGGTTCTCAATTTGTGGGTTGTGACCCCTTTGGGGGTTGAATGACCCTTTCACAGTTGTTGTCCAATTCAGCAGCAGCAGCAAAATTAGTTATGAAGTAGCAACAAAAATCATTTTACGGTTGGGGGGTCACCACAACCTGAGGCATGGTATGAAAGGGTCGCCACATGAGCACAATTGAGAACCCCCGCTCTAAAACTGCTCAGAATGCTTGACTTGGAATACTTTGCTAATTCGTACAAATGCAAGTTCCTTGCTCAGGTCACAGTTTCCCTCCTGTGGCTGTGGCAGGACACCATCTCCTCACGTCGAATCAACCCAACACTAAGTTTTGGCAGTGCCTTCATTTCCCTGAATGTACGTCTCTCCGCTGAGACCCGGGTAGGGTGAGAGCTGCCCCAACAGCAGACTGCTGCTACAAGGAGACCGAGGTGGTCTTCCTGGAACAGGCACAAGCAAGGTTTGTGACACACGTGTATCCAAACCTTCCTCTGTTTAAATATCTCAGGGAAGTTAATCACCGAATCTCTGTAAATTCTACTGGGTTTACAAACTTCACATTACTAATGGACAGACTTTCAATGGCAGTTACAGTTAGTTCCCCAACGGACACTCCAAACCCAACTAAACCCAATGGCATCTAGTTGACTTGACAGGGCATCCAGGACACATGGGACAATAGGATGCCTTACAGCAGCGGCTTTCAACCTGTGGATTGCAACCCCTTTGGAGACCGCACGACCCTTTCCCCGGGGTCGCCTAAGACCATCGGAAAACATTATTTCTGATGGTCTTAGGAACCCAGACACAGCTCTTCTATCCATCTCTTGACAGGTCTACTCACATGCAGATACACCTACCTATGAGTACCGGTTGTGAAGACTATTAACCACACGACACCATGCTTTAAGACAAAATTTCCTTTACTTTTAATTAGAAGTAAATATTTCACCTATATAAGTGAAAATACATCTTGCATACCAGATATTTATGCTATGGTTCATAACAGTGGCAAAAATTACAGTTATGAAGTATTAATGAAAACAACTTTATGGTTGGGGGGTCACCACATGAGAAAACTAAGGTTGAGAGCCACTCATTACAGGAAAGTGTTTCTGGGGCTATCTGTAAATCTTGATAGGAGCAGAAAGACTTCTTTTCTCCAGAGGGCAGTCTGGTAGGTTGAGACTTCTGACCTTGCTGTCAGCAGCTCAGTGCATACCCCACCACGTGAGGGTCAGTGTCCATCGAGCAATACTCACCTGCCACCCCTCCCCCAAATAAAAAGTACTTAGAAAGATAACTCTGAAAATACCTGCTTTATTTGAGGCCCCTTATATTCTCATGAGAAGTTTAATTCTTGCACAGACAGGAGAACTTAAAATTTGATCTTTCCCTATACAGGATCAGCTCATAGACATTCTCATGGCCCCCAGAACCTGCAAACAGGTGTTCTAATTAATTAAATGGGATTAAATGCTATATAGAAGCTCCCATGACAGAGAGGAACTAAACTCTGATGAGACCAAGCCTTGTGGACTGGTGAGCGAAGCATGACAGAGGGAGAGGGCAGCTGGGGTATTTGAGGCAGAAGAGACGACAGTTATACACAGGCAAAGAAATCCAGTGTGTCCCGGGACTCCACTGAGCTCCGTGCTGCTGAGCAGCATCTGACAGGAGAAGAAGGGGAGAGAGGAGGATATCTCAGGAAACAGACTTCATTCTGGAGGCAATGAGGTTCCATGGAAAATGTCTACACCAAGGAATGATAATGTTAGAGAAAGCTTTCCTGACAGTCAGATGGAAAACGTATTTGGAGTGTGTGAAGCTTGACGACAGTTGAGGAGCAGGTTGGAGGGAAGAAAACCACTTACGTGGTTTTCGTGGCACTTCTGGCAACAGATAATGAAGAACCAATATGCGTAACCAGTTGTAGGATGCAAAGGAGGTAATGTATTTAAGAAATACCTTGGGGGTAAAAGTCTCAAGATCGATGGTGGATTAAATAAAAATACTTAGAAGGAAAAAGAGGACTCCAAGGTGATTTTAACTTTGTACCTGGGATCATCGGCAGATGTGGATGTTGCTACCTTGGAGTAGGAATTTGGAGAGAAGTCAACTTTTCCACTCATTGCTGGGCCTACTGCAGAGAGGGGGGTTGTTTTTCAAGTGGGCAGGAAGTGCCAGTGAGAGCAGAATAACTTCAATGACTTTCCACATATCTCGGCCAAAGTCCTCTATGTGAAACCTGCATGTGGCTATCCTTCAGACCTGCCAAGTCTCCGAAGAGACAGGGCAGGCTCTGCCACCAGGATCCACCAGGGTCTTTGAGGCGCCGTCCCAGTGCCACCACCAACTTGCTATGCTCAGGCCTCAGACATCACAGTGGTATCAAAGGGATCGAAAACCGTCCTCCCAGAGTTGAAATCAGATGTTGTAGGTAAAACACTCAGTCATGGCAATGCTCTGATGCTCCTTCTCTTCCTACTTTCATGTTAGCCTTTAGTACTAATGTTAAGGAGAATCATCTTGTCTGGTTGGCCAGCGGAAAACAAATGGACAAGAAAGAACACACTTTCTTTGTTTTGACCAGGAGTGATATTTCATTGGTGGCACCAACCACGAAAACATCCAAACCAGTGCCGAATTTAAGACAAGGAGAGTTTAGAGGTTACAGAACTCATGCTGTCTACCAATGGTAATGAAAACCCTCGTCCAGGGTTAGAGTCATGGGCCAGTGCTTATGTTTTCTAAACAGAATTGCAACTTGTTTCAATTTCTGAGGGAGTCATACAAAATGCAAACGACTACCCTTTTTACTTAGAAAACCAGTTCAGTAATAGAAACCAACACATTTGGTAGTTTACTAGTAAATCCTTTACCAATTCTAAATCCCAGATTTAGAATAGTTGAAACTAGTCAGAGGGGAGAGCCCTGTTTGTCAGAGTCTACCTGTTCTCCTAATATATGTTCCCTAGTGTTGGATGCACATTTCTGGCATTCTACAGAAGAAAGCATGGGGAACAATGTTCCGAGGTCTCAAACACAGGAGCTGTGTCTGCAGCTGTGTCTCCTGCTTGGCCACATCTGAGAGGTCCCCTCTGAGTGGTATCCCGGCTGTCATCAGCAAACTCAGACCTCAGCATTCAGGTCGGACGCTACACCCAAAGAGTGACAGCGTCAATGCTGCTGACTTGGCAAACTTTGGGTATAGTAATCATAAAGCTTTTAAAATCTCCAAACAATGACCAGGAAAAAAAAAATGTTACCAGATGAAATCCCCTCCCCCTCCCCCACCCCACCCCAATCCTACACACACACACACACACACACACACAAAGTAGTGTAAACTTTGAACTGAGAAATAAAGACCTATTTAGTATATATCATGTTACAATTCCTTTCTAATTGCAACACTTTCCTGTTTGGTTCACTGTCCCAGATTTCTTTCACATTTGCTTTCCTGGAGTCCAAACAATGGAAACATCTGGCCTACATTTTCCTCTGACAAACAAGTGATGGAGTGACTAGGCTGCAAAGGCATGAACTGATAAGGAGGGAAAGAAGAGACTCTCCCTTCAACATCCTTAGCAAGTGCTTGTGCCTGCAAGAATGGCATCTGACACGGTGATAAATAGGTTTCGATGTTTCGTCAGTGAAAAAGAACTATCGTGTACTATTTCCTATTTCTCCTCTGATTATTTATAAATTTATTTTACATGTCTGTTATGCTTTACGTATGCACTGGGATGCAATCCACAAATGCAGCAGTTTGAAACCAGCAGCAGCGCCACAGGAGAAAGACGAGGCTTCCTCCTCCCCAAGGGTCACTATGAATGGGGATCCACTCAAACTCAAGGGCAGTGAGGTTCTTTTTTTTTTTTTTTAAAGCTTTACACACACACACATCACCCCAATGAGAACATGTATGGGTATAGCTCCCTGCTTTGTTCAGAAATATGTTTAAGAACCTATCTCTGAGAAACTGAGACTCACAGTGGATTGAAAATAACCATTGGTAATTTCCTGGCACCAGCTCTTAGAAACCTCCAGTCGCAGGATATCAAAACTCATCAGCTTTTCCCATCCCTGCAGTCACCGGGAAAACTCTGGTGAAATTCTCACGTCTGCTTTTAAAAAGGGGCTTTGCCATTCAGCTGCAGAAAGTTGCCCCGTTTAGTGCCTTCTGGATTCACCTCAGCTTTTGAACTGGAACCACAGTTGTCAGGAGAAGATCAGTTTTTTGGGGGGTGGGGAGGGAATTGTGCAGGCTACAGGTAGGACTGGCCCTCTCTTCCAGACCTGAGCTCCTGGAAGGGAGTTTTGGGACCCAAACCACGTTCTCAGGTGCTTCTTGTACATTCTTGCTTCCTCCTCGTTTGAGCTTTCACATACCTGCTCCCTGAGGAACCCACTGTTCTGTCTATGCCTCACTCCCTCTCAGCATCTGCTTTTTAAAAAGACTTAACTGACACAGCCCGTTTCATCTCAGTTAACACTTGGAAAAACAGCTCATCACATTTCTATATAAAACCTCCGAGACTTCTGATACAAATAGAATTTCCCAAAACATGTACCAAACAAATTAATGAACAAATGCTTTTCCGCCTCTACACATTCCCTTTTAATAGTTCTCAACTCAACTGGACTAGTTCTTCCTCACTGAGACGTCTTCTTAGAGAGTCACCATCTAAGCTTCTCGGGCTTATAGTGCCACAGTGATCAGAGGGTGGGGCATTTTGTAGGCCTGTTGGTAGACTCTATGATATTTTGATTGAAAAAAAAATTATGCCAATAGCTTTTCTTCTCTGATTCTTATTGTACTTCAGAGTCTACTACCCTCTAGGAGTAAGCAAGCAATGAAAAAAAAAAACGATTCGCATTGCACTGGGGGTTTTGTGTGTAGAAGCTAAGATGACCTTAAAAGGAACTGGGTCTTTAGAATTGTTGAGCAAGTTGTCTAGTGGTTATGACCATCACCACAAGTTCCCTTAAGGAGTTCCATAAAAAGTGAGCCAAAGAATGTCTCCAAAGTTTAAAGTTATTAATAATGGAAACATTGGTTTAGCAAATCACTGGACTCACAGAAAAATGTCAAACTAAAATGCTGAGCACACAGAAGAATAAAGGGGCAGACATTTCAGTTTTTCCTAACTGAAAACAGACTAAGAACTAAGTAACTATGTTGCTGAGTGATACGTAGTTTTGTTTTGTGGATGTGTCATTGCTTTTAAAGTTTAATGTCATTAGAAGGATATGCAACTTGTGGTCTTGGACAGATGCTTGATCACAGGGTACTGAGGAAGTACTAAGGAAGGTCAAGACAGCATCAAACGAAAACAAGTGACTATGCTCGTATAATGCTCCCAGTCATTGTGCCAACAGAACACTCAACGCCAGGAAGGGAGGAAATGTTCAATACCTTGACTTTGGCGGTACATCCAGAAAGTCGAAAAATTCCTTCAGATTCCAGCCCCGATTCCTCAACTTTTTCAAAAAACTAGAAGACAATGATAGACATAAGTACATACATACACATACAATCTTCATCTGAAAGGATGATGACACAACCGATAAACTGCCAACCATGCACCTGCTAGCCAAAAACACCTTATGAGGTCAGTGTTATCCTTGACTTTGCAACCGGGAAAAAGATTAAAGCTGTGATGCAATTTTCCAAGACCAGTCTGTAAGTAAAGGCACTGAATTACTTTAGCTGTGATATAATATGCTGCACTGAACCCTTTCAAAATACAATTGTGATGACTCTGTGTGTGGGTTAATTTTTAAAAGATTATCTATTGCTGGGTGGATCTCTTCTGGGGAAGGACCTGCAAGAGTCCTAGACATTCACAAAAGCATTTGGAACTGCAAAGGTCAAAATCTCTCATGAGGCCTCATGATGGTGCCGTTGGTAAAAAACAATACATACAATAAACAGAGACAATTTTTTGTACTTATTGTACACGACAGTATCTGACACTGTTCTCAGTTCTTTATATATATTTGCTCACTTAACTGTCATATTGACTCTATGAGGATGATACTATTATTAAGCCCTTTTGACAGCTGGGTCACTGGGGGACAAAGTGGGTAAGTCCCTTGTCCAAACTCATAGAGTAAGAGGGAAGGCCAAGTGTCTGGGATTTTCTCTTCAACAAAGGATGTTGCTGAAAACCAAGTATGCAGAGAAGTAGCTATTTAGAAGAAGACATTCCTCTATAAAGACCCTCTCATAGGAGTGAGAGAGTAGGGCCTGAGGTTGTCTTTACGAGGAACACAACACCTGCGTGTCATAGGAGCTAACATCTCCTGAATTGTTGCTGATGGGAAACAAACCTTGCAGTTTCAATGACACATACTGAGCATCTTATATTTGCTAAATTCTGTTGTAGCTTTTGTACCTACATACTAATAGAGATTCTTCTACTGAAATTTTCCCAGGCTAAGACTTTGTAGATTTTCTTCAAGCTCTGTCCTTTACCTAGAGCATAAAGGAAATATTCAAACACAGGGAAACAATGACAACACCTTTCAGGTTGCTGTCAATTTAGGGCTCAGATGTGTTCTTGTTTCCTCTCCACCTGGTACTGGCTGCGTGATCTTGGGTGAGCTGCCTGTCTCACGGGTCTGATCAGTCTAAAGGGGATGGTAACACATAGTTCCTGGAGCTGCTCAGTACCGACTGGTCATGACATTATCTGAACGGTTCAGGCTGGTCCCTGGGCAGAGAGGGTAGGCTAAAAGTGACACTTGCACACAGAACCATGTGATAAATGGTGCAACACATGGTGCTTGCACACAAAGGGGTGTCACCAGCACCCCTTCTCTGGCTTCTTCCTTGTCATCTTTCCTGTTCCCATCACAAGCCAGTCAGTTACTGATTTAAGTACCTGCTCAGTGAGAGACACTGGTAGAAATGAAGACAGAAGAGACATGTAGGATTTTTAATGCAAATAAAAGAAATATTTTCCTCAATCAATAATTTTATATATCATCCAAAAAGTCATTTTAACCTTGTAAGATAAATATTGTCATTGTGCCACTGGATGTCACTGTTGAACAAGTGCATTCTTACATAAATCAGTGCAATTTGTTAGTTATACAAGACATGACGACTTAGAAACAAATCAGGTATTTATCAACACTGGTTAGCGATATTATGATACCCTAGTTCAAACAATTACATTCTCGAGATTGCCTTCAACCCAAATTCTCCTCTCTGTCAAATGTATCCTATTTCCCAGTCATACCTGAAAAACCACAGACTAAACAGAGCTTTATAGACTATTAACTTGTTTTCATGAAATGAATAAAACTATCATACATATCCATTTCAAAACACCCACCCCTTCAACATGTATCAATAATTATGCCCATGATTAGTAAATGTAGTGGCAATTATAAGGAGCTATCTTTTATCCTGAAGGGAACAATTAAACACACAAATACATATTAAAAAAACAAAAATCATTTTAATGTAAAGTGAGTCAAAGGAAGCCATGTAAGAAAGCAACTGTTGCCACCTGCTATTTCTACGGTCAAACAATATAAGAGGAGCTGTGTCTTGGAGACATCTATGGAAATAAAATTTAAATACACACACGGAATAAAATTTAAAACCAGAGAGAGGCCGGAGACCTAAAAGGGTAACAGTATTAAAGCTAAAAGAAAACTGATGAGCGTGTTTAAAACCAGCTGCTAAACTGACTCCGACTCAACAGTGACCCCACATGTATCCACGTGGAACTATGTTCCTGGGGTTGCCAATGGCTGATTACTTGGGAAACAGATCACTAGGCCTTTCTTCTGATATGCTCTGGGTGGATTCAAATGTGTTCACTAGTGAATAGCACCTAACTGTATGAAACATTTGCACCACGTAGAGACTTCTTAGTGAGTTTGTAGCATACCGAAGCCCACAGCCCCATCACTTCCTCCTTAGTTTGTATTCTACTCACTTTTTTTTTTTTTGGTATCACTGCCCTCTGGTGGGCTCTACTCACTTTTTGTAAGACAAGGGGAACTTTTATTCCTGAGTCTTTTTTTCGATCATTATCCAGTAGGACTGTAAGTGGAACTCCAAAAATGCCATTGTCTGCATTAAGACAGGAAGGGAAGGAAGAGGAGGATCAATAAAGCCCTACCTTCTTGCAATTTGTTTCAGTGTTAAAATCAGAGGAAGCCTCTCGACTCACCTCGCCCTTTCACCTTTTCTGTCTTGTTTCTTTTCAGTGGAATTCCAAAGGCATCAAAGAAGGCAGTCAATTCAATCAGAGAGAGATGGCGAATTTTCTTCATGTCTTCAACAGACAGATCTCCTGCTTCTGTTAAGCCAAACCTGGTTTTCTTAACAACGAATTTCTAAAATACATATTTTGGATTGTTACTTATTTTCACCACAATGGAAAATTATCCTTTTATTCAAATGCTTCCTGGACACCTTAAAAACTATGTGGTAAAACACAATTTCTTTTTTTTCTTTTTTTTCTTTTTTTTTTCTTTATTTTTTTAGGCATCACTGCCCTGGTGGTGGGATTAGGAGGCTCAGTCTTTGCTCCTGTGAGCGGGAATTGAACCTCCGTCCCAGTGGGCCGCAGTCCTGCGCACAACCATTATGCCACCGGGGCTCAGCCCCGGTAAAACACAATTTCTAAAATTTCTTTGAAGAGCTTGTTGTGCTATAGACATTATTAGAATAACTTTGTTATCCATGCAGATTACTATTACGAAAAACAGGTCACAGATATATGTACAACATTGCCCCTCACCACTGTGGAAAGTGTCTTCTTATCAAGCCGATCTGTCCTGTGCTGTTGACCAGCACCTACAAAGTGCCAGGTACCACCTAGAGTGGGCTCTGGGCCCTGACCACCTGGGTGACCTTTAGTACAAAGCTTCATGACACAAAACAACTCCTTTAGGACCTTATACCAGTAAGGCTTCTTCTTCTTTATTTTTGGAGCTGAAGCAGGAGAGGTAGGGAATTCACCCCTCTTATCAGACAGTAGACACCTACTGTGAACTGTATACTTTAATGGCTCCCAACGGAAGATGCGAACACATGCTTGTTGAGACAGTCACAAGTCCACCTTAGAAATATTGAAATGATTCTAAATATTCCTCATAAAGCAAAATGCATGGAAAGTTACAAATAACACTACCAGTATTCTTCAAATAACAATACTGTTATGGTCTTCATTTCTACCTGGTGAAAATGTATCATAAAACAGCAACAATACCTTCCATAGTCTGAACAGGATGGCTAATCTAAGCATCGAGGCATAAAAGCAAGAAATTTTTCCTATATAATATCTACAGGTAAACTTGCTTTCTGAAAACATATTTTAGACACGCTAACATAGAATTTAAATTGTACATGTTTAGAAGTAAAGGAGTTCTCCCAACTTAGAATTTTTTTCCACTTTTTTTAACCATTCATCCACCCACCCATCCAACTACTCATTGGTTGAATTATTTCTTAGAACCCTGAAAATGAAGCTGTAAATTATGGTTTGGCTGTTATTTGTCCTGTTAAATGCTGAGTTATTTTATCTTCTTTTTGAAACACATGCCACACATCATAATAATTAACAACAATATCGATAAGATCTACAGCCACTTATTAAGCATGAGGTAAACCTCCATATAACATTTTCTGTGAGATATTGTCCAGCACTGAGACCAATCTCAAGAGAGAGCTTTGATACTCTTGGGTGACTCATCTCTAAAAATTCAGAGAGCTTCCCTTGAATGCAGATTTCTGCCGGATTCCCCTTTTTCTCCCAGAACTCTGCTCTGCCCTCTCATAGAGGAGCAGTCTGCTTAGGCCCCAGGGAAGTTTGAGCGCTTCACACAATTATGTTTAAATCATGCTTCTATCGATAAGCTTGCCAAACATTGGACCTATCACCTAGCCTCCCTTGGCCTAGATTCTGCAGCTACAAATGGGCATAATCTTTGGGGGCCACTCGACAGCTAGAACACCCACGGTAAAATCAGTCAGGCAAATGGCACTCTGAGTCTCAAAGGTCTGGCCCTGTCCTCTTCCTCTCCTGGTCATGGTGTGGCTGTCTGGAGGAGGTCTGGGCAACTCGGTGACCCGTCCTTTAGCGCTGATATTGCTGAGGCTCTACTTGCCATGCTTCCTGCTTTGATCAACACAGCATGTTCAAAGCTCCAGGTTGTGAACACTTTGAAGATTCATTTATGAAGGAGCATATAGAACAATTAATATAAATCCTATATTGGGCTTTCATTTTAAACTCTCCTAGAAGGATACAGTGAGGCTTTCAGGATAACATGTGGCTCGTTGTCCATCCAGTCATAATATTATAAGACCTTCAGTGTGTTTTTGATGACTCCTTAGGGTCTGTTCTGTGTTCTCATTCCTCACTACTGTCACTATTACTTTGTATATTTGTCTTTTCCAGTATATGAGCACAATGAGATATATTGCTAAGGTCTGCATGACCGCTAAGTAATATAAACATAAAGGGCATGAACACACATGAGCTCAGAAGTATTGGTAATATGCTCTCACGTTGCCTTTTTACCCTGTGCTACCATGGATGACCAGGTAGTCGGTGGGCTGCACAGATGTTGGTGCTGGTGGGAGCCCGCTCTCATGCAACACTGAGGCCCTGCTCCACAAAATCCTCTTCAACACACACAGCGGGGGAAAGTGCATAGTTTGATCACAGGAAGTCACTAGAATGCTGGTGAAAGAGTCTACTTACAGTTAAAGCAAAGTCTTCTTTCTTCATCACTGCTTTCTTCAATTTATTTCTTCGTGGAGCCTCTGCAATCAATTCTGAATAAGATATTTCGAAGGACAGTTCTTCAGCTTCGGGTGGAATGTCCTTTTCCACACAATGACCTGAAATAACAAAGGAGGGGTAGTACTTAATATGCCGTTTAATCCATCAATATCATTTATTAGAAAAAAAAGACAAAGCATATATAAGGGGATCTCTACATCCTTGAGGATGTTTGCACCCCAGGAATGTCACCAGTCTCCCGCAGAGGATGTCAGTGACCACGATGTAACTGATCAGACTGCCAGGTGAATTGACTTCTGTCGAACACCGTTTGCCAAACAGGTGTCTATATTTCTGTTAAAGTCTCGTGAAAGTAATCAAGGGTGATTAAAAGATTGATGTGGGGCATCTGTGTATATTCCTACACGACTAAAGTAGGTTGAACAAGCCTCAGTGTTGTTGTTGCTGCGGGGAACCAGGCGCTTCCAACAGAGGGCAGAAGGCTGTGAGACTGAAGCACTGCTCTCTCCTTTCACTTCTTTGGTCATGCTTCCAAGGGGCGGAGCATGTGCTGCTTAGGAGACATTCAGATCTACTTGGCTAGGCTTGTTCAGAATTATTCTGAATCCTCTAATAATAATATCCATCACCTGACAGGTTAGGCAGCCATGGAAGGGCAGTGGTTAAGCATATGGCTGCCACTCAAAACACTGGCAGTTCTTGGACTATTTTCAACTTTTGATCAGCTGCTCCAGAAGGGAAAAAAGTGGTAGTCTCATTCCATCAACCGTACAGCCTTAGCAATGCCCTGGGAGAACTTTTTGCAATGGCCTGTAGGATCACTGTGAGTCAGAACTCAATAGAAACGGGTTTCAAAGGCATTCGTGCTCTTGGCTTTGTATAATGTACCATCAGAAAGAGATGATGGATCATAGATGAACTATATGCCAATAAAACATAAAAGAAAGAAAGACGATTGGGTCATAGAAATGTTTTTTATATAAACTACCTCAAAGTAATTGGGGGTGGGATGGCGTGGAAATACCTTCACTAAAACAATTGACCCAAACTTCATTTGAGTAATTTAAATACTGATCTGTGGTTCAGAATTTGGCTGATTAGCTTGACAAAACTGCTCAATGTTTGATTAAAAGTTTTTTGATTGAAAGTAAAAATCCATTCTCTTCTCATCTTCTGGAGAATTAAAATTTTCACTTTTTACAAAAGTCTTTGTTCGTAAACAGAAGAAGGTAAAGTTTAAATGATGCTCTAACTTCTTAAAGCTATAAGGACAAACAATACTGTGGAATAATTTTTGACAGATACCTTCACTTTTATTCAGATATGCCACATAATACACAATTTATCCCCATAAGGTGTACAACCCAATGAATGTTGCTATATCCACAGAGTTGTGAGGCCAACATCACAATGACTATGAAAAAGATAAGATCAAAAAATATTTTCAAGTTCTTTGGTCTTTGAAGCTGTTGTTTTCAAGAGGGGTGCACATACTAAGAAAAGATGTCCAGGAATTTCAAGAGATTTCCAGAAGGAGTCTGTTTTCCATAAGGATGGTTTGAAATTCTATGCTAAAATTCTCCAGAGGGTCCTTGTAGGGCCACCTCTCCAATGGACAGGGCCCAGTCAAGTAAACTTCCTCCGTATCCTTGTGGGCCACAAGCCATTGCAGTGCTGTGTATACAAGTTTAGGCTGTCATTAGGGATTCTTGGAAGTGGCCTACTTCCTGGCCTACTTTTAACTTCTCAGTGGATCCAGATTACTTGTGAAAGAGGCCTTAAATTGGAGACACTACCCCAGTGGGTAGTTTCTGAATGATGTGGTGGGAGTTACGGGAGAAAAGTCCGCTTCCCAGTTTGCTCAATTACTTCTGTCTGTCTGTGACATAATGGGGTGTCTGGGGGTGGATGGGAGAAGGTAGTCTTGAAAATGATAGACTCAGAATGGGGAGAAAATATACATTTTAGTTTTAGAAATTCACTGCTAACTAACTGATGTGCCAGAGTGAAAGAGAAGACACAGCCAAGTGAGGCGGAGGTGGTCTTACTCACTCCTCATTGCAGCCGGAACTGGCTTCTCTCCAGGGTCTGATGATCCATTGGCGTGAACTGATATGTCTGGAATAGCCTCAAATATAGCCTGTGAAGTAGAAAAACATAAACATTAAAAATGTTCCCATAAATACAGTATATTCAGCATTTCAGTCGGATTTATTTTCTATAATATGAAGTATCCTTAAAAAAACCAAACAAGCAATTCTTCATTTCCCAGAGGGCCATTCTGGATTCCTTTGTTCTGTATTCAGGTGAGACATTAGGCAGAGCATGGAGGGAGCAAGGCAGCAAAGTCAACAACAACAACAACAAGAAAAGGGAGCTAAGTCCGGGTTAAATTACGCAACTGTCTTCTTCACTCTTAGAGCCATGGTGGCTTCATGGGTTGGGAGTTACACTGCTAGTCACATGGTTTGGGAGTCAAAACTAAGTATCAGCCCACCGTGGAAAGATAAGATTTTCCACTCTCTTAAATGAGTTACAGTCTTGGAAACCAGGAAGGCCAATTCGGTCCTTTGAGCTCCCTAAAAGTCAAAATGACTCGATGGCAGTGAGTCTGTTTCTATTTCGTTTTTTGGTTTTGCTCTTAAACAGCTGCGTATTATATCTTCCTGAGATTTAACAATGATTGCTGCTCCACAAGTTGATAGTTATAATAATTTGACATTATTCTGAATGTAGCTATTCAAGCATTTGGTCTAAACTCTAAGCTAGGTAGGTGCTAGAGACGGATGGCTTGAGTTTTACCCATCCTGTTTTTACTATTGCCTAATGTTATTAGAATTCTCTGTTGCTTAATACCTTCATCTAAAAAATGGAAATGGAAATACAACATTATTTCAAAGAGCTTTTGTGAAGATTAATGGACTATTCTGTGTAAATCATATAAAATGATGTCTAACGCACAGTATATGTCTAGTTGGAGTTAGCTACTATTGACATTATAATCATTCATATTACATACAATTATCTCACTGCAAAATACAGTGAGATACTTAACCACCAAGAAGTTAAGTATCTTCTAGTTCAATTTCCCCTTGGAATGGAGAGGGAACACTCTTCAACAGTGGGGGAGAAACAGGCCTTTCTCCTTCTGCCAGCAGCTACAGTGGAGGAAACCCACAGGGGGTCCCTAAGAATCAGCAAGTTTGCGGGGTTTTTTTTTATTACTCTCTCCTAGTATGAGATGCTGCAGAAGCGCTGCACAGAATTCTGGTAGTTACTATCTGAAGTTGGACTGCCATCTTCGGAAAGCCCTGAACAGCTCAGGTATGGATGGTTGAGTAGATTTATATGCAACTCTTACGAGAGCTAGTGTGGGAATATCTGTAAATACGTGTGAGGGTGAATACTGATGATTCTTCAGGAACCTTTTATGTGCTATATTCACACACCACACAAATCTGGTTTTGGTTGGAGGCTCAAAGTTCTTTTCCCCCCACAGTCTGGTATTTCTGTTATTCTAAGAGTTATTCAATAGTCAGGTAATGACTATTTCATGAAAGATTCTGTACCATGTGCTACACATTGTAGGAGATCTCTGATCTGAGCCTCAGTTTTCGTGCTTTTTCTTAATCACATTCTATTTTAATGGCACTGATACTTGTAGTTGTGTAAACAAGATGCTAGTATGCATAGTCAGTTTCTAAAACAAAAGTGCTCCCTTTCTGGAGAGAAGAGACAGGAGACAAAAGTCCAAGGTCAAGGGTCTCTGCAGTCCTTTGTCAGTGGGCTGTCAGAGACTCTAAAAGGACCATTATCGTCGTGATGCTGGATGCAGGGGGGCGTTTCTTGACAGTGATGATGAGTTTTCAGTGCTTTCCTTAAGTTTTTCAACAAAGAAATGCTTTGTGAGACTAAAAAAGACTCAACTCTTGGGAAGAAGACTGTTTTTAAAATGGACAGATGCACCATTCTGTGAGGGCTTGCACCTGATGATTTCCGATGCTTACACCCACTCAATGTCAACTTCCTCATCTGTGTTGTAGAGAAGAGTCCATATAGGAGTTGATTTAACTGATTGGACTATAGCCAGTACATTGTGCTAAGTAAGGACATGCTCTTCGTCATGGAAATTATTCTGAGATTTTCACGGGGGAAGCAGAAACTGAAGTCAAGATCCCCTCTTCTACTTATACAGATGTTGACAAGAATAGAATCAACACTTAGAGAATGATAAGAGCTCATTTCTAAATTACAAAGGGGCACTGCCCAGAAGGTTCTCATTGAAGGAGTAGTTGAGTGTAAGCTGGATGAAAACGGTTGGACAGAGAAAAGACCAAAGTATAAGTCTGTGGTAGTCATGTACTTTGGTGTCAATTTCATGATTAAGAGTGTAGGGGTGGAGTCTAATTGATCAATCTGGAGATAGCCAATGAGACCTCTATGTGGGCATAGCCTTCTCTGAGAATTCTGGGGAATCTCACGATATTTCCCCCATGGAGGTGAGAGACTATAGACTCAGTTTCTTGGAGATGCTCTACTGACAAGACAAGATGGCAGCATACTGACAGACCCTGAGTCCTAGGAACTGGAGGAGCTGGAGGAGAAGTCACATGGGCTTACCCTGACAGAACCAGATCTCTAGAGCTGGAAAAATTACAGAGAACCCCCTGCCAGTGTTGAGATGCTTCTACAGTCACTGGATACCACTGATGGCCCCTGAACCCTGGAAATGAGGAGCCATGGGGAACCCCCTGCCAGTGCTGGGATGCTTCTACCACCGCTGGATACACAAGACTCTACACCCACTGGCCTGTGATTGCCCTGATGTCATTGCACATGCTTTGTGAGTTGGAAGGAGACATATGGGCTAATATCGGATTTATGACCTTAGACTGGACTGGATTGGGATGCTTTCTCAATGCTCCATTCCTCTCGTATAGAAGCCTTTCCCTTACATTCATATGTGTATTTATGAATTTGTTTCTCTAGTCTACTCAGACTAATACAAAGCCAGAAAGGAAAATAGGAATTACCAAAATGAAAATATCTGCCACATTTCAATTAACTCAGGGAGTGACTAGTTTGTCATGAATTGAGGCAAGTGTGGTAGTTATATAACCATTTGTCAATTTGAGAAGATTAAAAGTGGAAGGGTGGAGTCTAGTCTGTCAATCGGGAGATAGACTCTGTGTGAGCATGGATTTTTCCTGAGGGTTCTGGGAACTCCTGTATTTCCCTTCTCTGCTCACTTTCTTGAACACTCTCTACTGACAAGACTTAAGACTCACCCCCTGTGGGACACCCCTGCAGAGCAGACACATGAAGAGAGGCTCTCAAGTTGGAGAAGCCATGTGGAAAGTCCTGCCAGTGCTGAAACGCTTACACTGTCACTGGTTCTGCAAGGCTTGCCACCCACTGGCCTGTGCTCTTACTGCATTTGGAATCATTGCAGCTGTTTCCTGAGTCTGAAGAGGACTTTATAGATTGGTATTGGACATATGGTTCAATCTCGGACTTGTGAACTTGATCTGGACTGGGCTGGGATGTTTTCTGAATGTTTAATTGCTCCTGTATATGAACCTCTCTTTTATACACATATGAGTGTCTATGGATTTGTTTTGCTAGTCTACCCAGACTAACACAGCAAGGCATTAGAAAACATGAGCTCAAGAATGCCATCCCAAATTGGGAAGGCTTTGAAACCTCGGTAGAGTTGAGATTAATTATAGGGATAAAAAAAAAAAAAACAGCACCCCCCCAAAAAAAACCCACACAAAAGTACACAGACAAGAAACCACTCACTTATTCAAGCATGGAAGTGACCAGGCGGAAGTTGAAAGAGAAGAATCAGTCTGTATAGACCTTGACTTCAGAAGAGAAGATGGAATGAATAGCTACATGACTAGCTTATAAAGTTTTAAAAGATTCACCTACCCACCAAACATAATTTTAAGAATAGTATAATTTTATCCTTTTATTAGCCATTTCAATCTATTTTCAACATAAAGGCAACTCCCAGTAAAACCAACTGACTTGTTTATAAAACCACAGTGCCATTTCTCCTAATGTTCCCATTCACAGAATTTCCCACAAGTGACAATTCAAAGGCAGGGTCTTTCCCCAAGACATTCTCTGTTTTTCATGTTATAACTAGTATTAACTGGAAAGTAGAATATGGGGGCCAAGAAATAATTTTAATGTCTAAATTATAACTTATTAGTACTGTTTTCTTTATTTTTCTGTAAAAATCTTTATGTTAGCATTTTAGATGACTTTCATATTAAATAAACTACACTGAGTACTACAGTTTGATAGCTGAAAAATAGTCATGAGGTTCCTAGTCATGCAGTGGGGTGCAAGCTACAGGGTCAGCAGTTCAAAACCTCCAGCAGCTCTGTGGGAGAAAGACGGAAATTCCTGCTCTCATGAAGAGTTACAGTCTGAGAAGCCCACAGAAGGTCACCAAGAGTCAACCTTGAGTCTTTTTGGACTTTTTTTAGGAGGGGAGGTGTATGTGTAAAAAGAGCAGTCTAGAAATGGAGTCTTCGATTTTAAAATCTGGTTATGAATCTAGAATCCATGTAGGATTTTAAAAACTGCCTTTTCTAAAAGAAGTTCCCTTAACTTTCAAGCTACCTGTGTTAGTCTGGGTAGAGTAGAGAAGCAAATTCATAAGCATGCATACGTATAAAGAGAGGGTTTTATATAAAGGGTAAGTATACATTAAGAAAACATCACAACCCAGTTCAGATCAAGGTCATAAGTCCGATATTAGCCCATATATCGATACCAATCTGTAGACTTCTTCAGACTCACAAAACACATGCAATGATGCCAAATGCAGAATGGCCACAAGCCAGTGGGTAGAAAGCCTTTGGATCCAGTGGTGATATAAGCAACTCAGAGCTGGAAGGGGTCTCCATGTGACTTCTCTAAGTCCAGGTATCTGGCCACATCAGGCTAGGTCTACGTGCCTTCTCCTCAGGGATCTCTCACAGGAAGTAAGCCTTGTGAGTCGAGTATCCCCAAGGGAGTGAGAGAGTATCTCCTGCTTCTAAGAAGGAAGTACCAGATTTCCCAGCATTCTTAGAGAAGTCCATACCCACACAGAGGTCTCACTGTCTATCTCCAGATTGACAGGTTAGACTCCACCCCTACACTCTTAATCCTCAAATGGACACCAGATTAGATGATTGCCACACTACCTGACCTTGAGGATGACCTAAGCATGTGCTCTAAAGAAGTTACTATTTTTCTCTGAAGTACAAGATAACACAATCTATTCCCAGAGGGTCTTTCTAGTATCTGGCAGAAGCAAGATGTGGCGATTTATGCGTGAAAGGTCTTCCTGCAGAGCAAGCTCAATAAATTTTTACAGTGAACCCTGAGAAAGAGACAGGATTGAGAAAATGATTTTTATAATGGGTGACTCAAAGCTTTTAGCCTGCCATTGTCCTGTGACCATCTGGTAATAAACTGAAGAGCCCATGCATAATCTATTCCAAATAGCTCATTCCAGTATGGTCAAGTAGACACAAGATGTGGTAGCTTATACATGAATAATCTCAGTGACAATGATATAGGTAAACTTACAATGGATCGCCAAAACAACATAACTGCAAAACAATTTCTATAGATTATCAGAGAAATATGAATATCATTGTACTATGATCATCCTGTAATAAACAAACAAAAAGGAACACATACACTGACAATTCCTTGCTCCTAGTCAATCATATAAATAATTGGTGGGGGAAGCATTGGATTGTTAACTGCCAAATTTAAAACCACTAACGTTTCCATAGGAAAAGAGTTGAGCCTACCGACTCCTATACAGATTTACAGCCTCAACCCCTATGTACAGTTGCTGTGAATCAACTCAATGGCAGTAAGTTTGGTTTGCTGTTGGCTTAACTAATCACGTAGTCTGATACATACTATTCACCTATCCCTGCAATTTCGCCATTTTGTATTTCCAGTCTTTGACAGCTCTGAATGGTCTTTTAGGGAGTAATGTCTCATCCCTGCTCCAACTGTATGACAATGTGTGTTTCCTCACTGCTTAGTGGAGTGACCTTTGTCCATGCTACGAATTTGGACATCTTCCCAATCCTGATAGTCTCTCACTCCAATAAACCACCTTTGTTTGCACTCTAAGTACACTGACTCCGAATGTCCATTGACTTGGGAGATACTTCTGACCTCTGTCCCTGGCAGAGGATGCAGAAAGCAGCCACCAGCAACCTCATCAGTTTTTTTCATTTTCTAAAAGCCTCCTCCTCCTCTTTGTCATTGAACAGCCCAGACTAAAGAGCTAGTGTTCCTTTACTTGCCTCAAGAATTGCAAACTGCCTTTTGTGTAGCCCTGGCCTGAGCATGCATGCTGGCTATGTGAGCTAAAGAGGAGAGAATCAAATCCATAGACACTCCTATGTGTACAGCAAAGAGCTATACATGCAAGAACAAGGGAATATTTAGAAAACATCCTGACCCAGTCTAGATCAAGTCCAGGTGTCTGACATTAGCTCACGTGACTGAGACCAATCTATAAATTCCTCTTCAGATTCACAAAACACCTACAATGACACTGAATGCAGGAAGATCATCGGCCAGTGGATGGAAAGTCCTGTGAAAACAGCGGGAGAAGCATTTCAGGGCTGGCAGAGGTCTCCATGTAGCTTCTACAGCTCCAGGGCTCCAGTATAACTCTGTGCATTTTGTCAGCAAACATGCCTTGAAGGGCATGAGCATGAGTCCCGTCTCCAGCGAACTATTTATCTCCTTAGCATCTCCAAATGAGGTCATCAAACTGCAACCTGACTGTCATGCTAAACTCCACCCCTTCACTCTTAAGTCTAAGTCCCAAGCTGACAACGCATTATGTAACTACCACAGTCCACCCCTGGTCAGTTTAACAATTTCACACATACATAATTTTCATAGAAACGAAAATAAATTCATATCTGTACCTAACAGGATAAAACTAAAATGGATACAATTCAGTATGTGCCACACTCATTTAAACATTACATCCTATAAATGAACAAAACAAAAATATCCTATGCCTAAAAATTGCAGTTATGTAATACCTATACCATAATCCCATGAACATATTCCTATGAATATATTCCCCCTCTATGAAAGTTTGTAAGCCAGTCACTTCATGCCTTTGTCTGCTCAATAGTGGGTATTCAATTTCTACACTGTCCACTTATATCAACCTAGTGCTCTGAGGAGATATTCACATTCTTTGACGTTAAGAATATTCATTCCAGTTGGAACCTTGTGTAAGTCCACAACCAGAAGCATCATCAAATCAGGATAGGCCACCCATAACACGTGCAGAAAAATGCTCCAGTTCACAGGCTCAAAAATCTCCTCTTCCCCTGGTCAAGTTCTGGTCAACTCAATGCGGGCTGGCTCACTTAGCCTCAGCAAGATGTCCATTGGTCTCCTTCCCTCTAGACCATTGCCCCATCACAAATTCTCAACAAGCCTAGCTCCCTTGTACTAACTAGGTCATCAACTTCAGACCAGTCAACATGTTCTCATCTTGTCCTCTAATGCCTGTAAACCAGGTTCACCAGTGTCACATTTAATCCATCTAGCTATTGCTGCGTTTCTCTCCCTTCCACTCAACAAGTGGATATAAGTGGTCACCTAGCAAGCATTTCAGCCTGTCTACAGGCTCCCTTTATTTTTTTTTTTTTTCATTTTAGCATTCAGTCCATAATAGGAGTTTTCTTCCAGACTTTTTTCAGTTCCTATTTATCTTCAATCTGTCAACAGTCCCCTAGGCAAGACTCTTTGCCTTCAAGTGTCACCACTTATGACACCAGGTGAGGCTTATCTTTTCAGAGCCTTCTTTCTAGGTGTTAAAGATAACATTTCAATGACTCCAGGTAAGTGGGCTTACAAGCTCTCTATTTTCCTATTTCCCAATAGTTATTTCTATCAACCATTTATCAACAATAGTAAGCATAAATCAGCATAAACAAAGCGGAATTAGGTACTACACTCAATTCCTATAATAGTCAAATTCGATCTTTATTTATCTTATCTTAATCCTAACAATTTCATTAATAGAAAGTATGGGATTAGGCCTCTGACAACACCAGGCCAGAGCCAGACTCTCTGTTAGCCATTTTCCCTAAACACTTCTGAGAAATTCAAGCAGCAATTTCATCCCAAACTCAAAATATACACTATCACATTCATTTTTGCTATTTCATACAGGAATAACCAAAGAGTACAACCAAACAAAACAATCAAGACTTTAGCTTGCTATATTCTTTCCAGAAACCACCCAGTAAACTGGATGATTATATCTGACCTCTAGCTATTCAAAGAAGAAAAACTACCATGAGGCAGAGGTTGAACAAACATTCACTCTTCATTTTTATACTTTGCTTCTCTAGTACTGCCTTCCCATAATGCATTAGTCTGGGTGGACTAGAAGAACAATTCATAGATACTCAGGTGTGTGTAAGAACGAGGTTTGATTATAAGGATCTACATATAACCTTGTCCCTGGGGTATAGACAACAGGGAAGTAGGTGAAGGGAGATATCAGACAGTGTACACTATGACAAAATATTAATAATAATTTATAAATTAGCAAGAGTTCATGAGGGGTTGGGGGGCAGGGAAGGAAGTTAAAATATGAGGAGCTAACACCAAGGTCTTAGATAGAAAGAAAATGTTTTGAGAATGATGATGGCAACAAATATGCAAATGTAATTTGCTTACAATGGATGTACTTAGGGATTGTGATAAGAGTTGTATGAGCCACCAATAAAATGATTAGGAAAAAAAAAAGGAAAGAGGTTATATACAAGAGCAATCGATTATTGAGAAAACATCCCAGCCCAGTCCAGATAAACTTCATAAGTCTGATATTAGCCCATATGGCTAATACCAATTTATAAATTCCTCTTCGTTTTCATGAAACATACGCAATAACTCTGAATGCAGGAATATCAAAGATCAGTGAGCGGAAAGTCTTGTGGATCTGGTGGGGATGTGAATTTTTCAGCATTGGCAGGGTTCTCGATGTGGCTCCTCCAGCTCCAGGACTAGCGAAGCTCCACTTGTCTTGTCAGCAGTAATATCTCCCAGGGAGTGAGCCGTGTTTATCTCCAGCAAGCCATGGATTTCCTTAGGGCCTCCAAGTGAGATCATAAGGTGTGACCTGATTAACCTGAATTTAGCTGTGACTAAACTCTACCTCTTCACTATTAAATCTCAAACTGACAACAGATTATGTAACTACCACAGACTATATAACCTTCCCCTAATAAAGCTTTGGGCTCTGGAGTGTCTGTCTATGCCTTACCTGACCCACACCCTGAATTCTGCCTGTCTCTTTAGTATGTAAGTTCCCTCATTGCAGATCACACACCTCTTGAACCCACTGCAATGTAAGGTAAGAGTTAGTGTCAATATCATTTTACATATAAGGTCAGGGTGAAGTTGAAGAATATTGAAACAAGCCCACAAAAACCAAATCACAACCTTGGGTATAGTCCACCTGAATTTTGAGGCAATCCAGGTACAAATTTGACTCATTTAACACTGATGACAGGAAACCAGATGAACTGTGAGATGACATAAAAAAACGTTATATATGAAGAACTCAAAAGACCACAGTAAGACAGAAAAGAAAGAAAAGATCAAAGTGAAGGTCAGAAAAGACTCTGAACTTGCTCTTAATCATAGAGTAGCTACAGAAAATGGAAGAAATGATGAAGTCAAGGAACTGAATTTACAATCTGAAAAGGCAGTCCAGGAAGACAGAGTAAATTATTAAAAGGCAATGTGCAAAAACCTAGAGTCAGAAAATCAAAAAGGAAGAACACACTCAGAATATCTTAAACAGAAAGAACTCAAGAAATAATTCAAGCCTTGAAATACAATATGGAAAGGTCCTATGGGCAATATATGGAACAATGTAAGAAGTAAATCAAAAGAAGATGGAAAGAATACATAGCCGTCATACCCAAAAGAAGTAGTTGACGTTCAATTGTTTAAGATACATCTTGATAGCATGTGACCAAAAACCAATGGTAATGAAGAGAGACATCTAAGATCTACTGAAGGCATTAAAGAAAAGCATCCTCAAGACACACTGCCATAGAGGCAATACTGACTCATAGTGACCCTCCTCCCCTCCGGGTTTTCTGAGGCTGCAACTGGTTACAGGAACAGAAAGCCGAGTCTGTCTTCTGAGGAGCTGCAGGTGGATTTCAACTGTTGACCATGCAGATCTCAGGCCAGCAGGTAACCACTACACAACCAGGCTTGAAAGCTGATGCAGCACTGGAAGCACTTACAGTCTTATGCCAAGACATTTTGAAGACAGCTTCTTGGCCAACTGACTGGTAGATGTGCTATTTGTACCCATTGCAAAGAAAGGTGACCCAACAGAATGCTCAACACAGAGAGCAATATGTTGATATCACATGCAAGTAAATTTTGCTGAAGACCATCCAACAACTGTGGTAAAAATACACTGACAGAGGGCTACCAGAGGTTTAGACCAGATTCAAAAGGAGAGATGGAACGAAGGATCCCATTGCTGAGGTCAGATCGCTCTTGGTTGAAAGCAGGAAATATTAAAAATATGTTTACTTGTGTTTCATTGAGTATTCAAAGACGAGAGTCTTGAAAAAAATGGAAATTTCAGAACATTTCATTGCGCGCAGATAAACATGGACCATTATGTGATATTTCACAGGAAACTCACTATGGAAGTCATGTACATTGGTGTCAATTTCATGATTGGAAACGTAGGGGTGGAGTTTAGCCTGTCAATCAGAAGATAGCCAATGAGTCCTCTATGTGGGCATGGCTTTCTCTGAGATTTCTGGGAAATCTTGTGATATATCCCCCCTGGAGGTGAGAGAATCTAGACTCAGTTCCTTGAACACACTCTACTGACAATACACATGGCAGCATGCTGATAGATCCTAAACCATGAAAACTGGAAAAGACACATGGGCTTGCCCTGATGGAACCAGATATCTGGGGCCAGAGAAGCCACATGGAGTGGCAGTGTTGAGATGGTTGGGAGGCCACGGGAAGACCCCTGCCAGTGCTGACATGTTTCTACCTCTACTGGATATGGAAGACTCTGAACCCCCTGGCCTGTGATTGTCCTGGCATCATTGCATGTGCTTCATGAGTCTGAAGAAGACTTTATAGATTGGTATCGGACATATGGGCTAAAATCGGACTATGGACTTGGACTGGACCGTGTTGGAATGCTTTTTCAATGTTCCATTCCTCTTGTATATAAACCTCTCCATTAAATACATATGTGTTTATGAATTTATTTCTCTAGTCTACCGGACTAACACTTCACAAACTCATGATTGGTGACGGATCAGAGTTATAGATGGGACTTCAGAAGTGGGAACATAAAAATGATTGAGACATGTACATTGAGTTAGACAGAAGAACTTATAAAATTGGTTCAGGGCCTTCTGACCAAGGCAGTACAAGCACACATGACTACACTACTCCAGTATAGAAGTCTTCACCGAGGACACATCTAGGCAAGCCCCTAAAGGAGGCTGTATGTCTCTGGATTAGTCAGGGAGGTGGAAGTAATCTGCTTTTCAACCCAGTCTCCCTGAGGGTAAGACTGTTTACCCTGATTACCCTGATTCAGAAGGAATTCAGTGGAAACTTAATCCAAGTGGGTATTCGGCATACAGATTTGGGGCTTCACTGTTATCTGTATAGTTTTCTAAAAATTACAATTTAAAATTTAAAGCAGCAAGTACTTTTTTCAGTTGCCTTGTATTTGTTGATTTACTTGCACAAGACCACTTAGAGAGGTATACAAAAAAGGTCTTGTGAGACAAGTTAAGAGTCCTCATATTGACTATTGTCTGGGAACCACTGCCCACCAGAGCCCTTCAGATGGATGACATGCGTACAAGGTGAGGGGAGGGTCTGCAGCTAATGTCAGCGATACAGAAAAAAGAAGAGGCATTTCTCTTCTACATCAATGCCTGGAATAAACATAAAATTAGAATAAACATTAGCATGATGGACTCTTTAAGCTTGTGCAGTGGGTCATGAATTAGGGAGAGGGTAGGCAGAACTGATGCTGACACTCAAGCCATGTGGCTGCTACCAGCTGAGAGAAGAAAGAAAAGGATCCTGGACACGAGTACAAGGGTCTTACAACCACACGGCAGTGTCAGATCTGCTGTACATCGTGTCTTACTTCAGGGTGCCACCAGGGTTTATGAATGATCTACTCTGTGTTGGTGAACAGTATGGTAATTTTGAGATTATCTTTAAACTTGAGATAGTCTCACTCATTTGCATCCCAAAGCACTGCTTTCCGTGGGCAGATAAAAGCTGGCTTCACAGCCAGCGGGGCAGAAATTGTGTATAATCCTCAGCCTATTTGTACCATCATCTCAAGCACTATTGATAAAAGTTGCAGTTGCTCAAAAATAATTTGTTTCTGTATGCTCACTACGCAGTCAAACTAAACAACCTCATTACCCAAAGAATGAAAACATAACAGTAAAGCCAACTCAGTTGAAGCTGATAGCATCACCTCACTGACTAATGATATCGTGAGTGCACGCCATGCACAACGCCTGAGTTTCTCAGCCGGGACTAAGGTTGAAAACCAACTGCCACCAAGGACATGCGCATGTTCTACCTCCGAGAGTGTCGGCAGTGCTATCTGCTGCCTTCCATTAGCCTGCAGTCAGAGAAACACCACCTTCTGTCAAGGAGTTTTTGTCTCCGAGGTCCATACTACCATCCACTGAGAGGACCTGAAAGGTATTCATAAGCTGAGATACAGAGTGGGGATATCCAGTGAGAGCAGGATAAAGGGGAAAGACACATTTTGGATAAGATAAAAGTTCTGTTAATCAAAGTTAAGTCTTCTTCCTACTTGTGACAAAAGTGTACGATCTACTGGCAACAAGTTTATCTTCAATTGTAATTATGATTGTATTTTCAAGTTATTCTTGTCTATCTCAAAAACATTTTCTTCCTTCCTGTTGTTGCTTTAAGTTGCCCCATGATAACTTACCATGGAGCCACCTTGGGGGTCTGCCAAGCTCCCCTCTTCATCCTGGGACCCATCTGATGGGGTAGTGCTGCTGAGTGATGCTTCATCTGGCTAAATGGAGAAATAAAAGCACTATTCTTATCCAGGCACACACTTTGTTGTCTTTGTATATTTTAATATACATACATCTTTAACATGGTTCTACTAAAATTAAGATTATTATTTCTTCATTCTTACCCAGGCATGCACTTTGTAATGTTTGTGTATTCTAATATACATACATCTTTAACATGGTTTTACTAAAATTAAGATTATTATTTCTTTATTGGAATCCTTATTATAAAACTGAAGGTATGATACTTTAAAAAAAGTCTTTTGTAGTCTTCATTTTGCTAAACTTCCTTTTGTAAATGTTCTGAAGACCAAATTAGTTCCCTTATAATATGAATGAGTAATACTAATTTTGGGGGAGCGATGAATGGAAAGGAATTAACACAAGAAATTTAGGTCAAGATGAATGGCCATCATTTACTGCTCCTTCTATTCTAAATGACTAAAATAAGAGAACATAAATAGTTGAAGGAGCAGATTTTTAAAAGGATTGCAAATTAAAAAATAATACCATTGCACATCAACTGATGGAAATTTCTAGGTGAAAGATGACAAACCATTTTCATACAGATTTTGGGGGTCATAAAGCTGAGGTGACCTACCCAGGTCATTTATCCTGCAGAGGTTTGTTGAATTTTCCTAGACTCCTTCAAGTCAAACAATTATCTAGTAAGCATTAGGTTCTTTGGAAGAATGACAGTATCCTTGAGAACTCGTTTTTCCCAAATCCCATGCTTATCAACCTGCTTTCACTGTTCCCGCTTCAGAGAACTCTGTGTATACTTTCAGGCCGATTCAAGTACTATTATTAACAGACATATTTGATTACACTAATTTCTGGTGTTTCTCTGTGCCTTTAGGTTTTTGACCAGAGCAAATGGGATGGAGTTGGTTTCTCCTGGAAGCATAGGCAGTGGAGAGAGAGAGAATAGGAGGCCTCAAATGACACGATATAACCGACTCTGGAAATAAACAGGTAGATTTCTTCCCTTCGCTTTTTGACTTGTGTTTGGGGAGGCTGTGTGCTATCTATACCTTCTAATCACTTCAAGCTCAAACATAATACATTCACTTTTGAGGACACAAAATCAAGAGTGGCCTTTTTTTTTTTTTTTTTTGGTTTTGGTTTTGGTTTTGTTTTTCTTTGGGGGGTATTACTGCCCTCTGGATCTGGGAGGAGGAGGCCCAGCCTTTGCTCCTGTGGAGCTGCTGCTGGAATTGAACCTCCACCCCAGTGGGTCGCAGTCCCACGCACAACCACTACACCACCGGTGCTCAGCCCAAGAGTGGCCTTTTATGGAATTAGACCTATTCAACAGAAAGAGAACAGAAACAGCAATAAAAGCAATACACAAACTCACTGCCATCAAGTGGATGCTCACTCACAGTGATGCTACAAGACAGGAGAACTGCCCATACACGTTTCTGAGAGGGTAACACATGTTTCTCCCTCAGAGTGGATAGTGGTTTCAAACTGTCGCCCAAGGGAAAAATACTATGCCACCATGGCTCTGAGTTGAACAGGAAGTGTTTCTCCCTCAGAGTGGATAGTGGTTTCAAACTGTCGCCCAAGGGAAAAATACTATGCCACCATGGCTCCGAGTTGAACAGGAAGCATACAGTAATTCTCCACAATAATCAATAAGGATTCTTGGTGACACAGTTGTTACACACTCAGTCGCTAACCATGAGGCTGTAAGTGTTAATTCACCAAGAAACTCAACAAATAGACTGAATCTACAAATATCACAACTTTGGAAACCCTGTGATGCAGATCTGCCAAGCCCTGGAAAGGCATTATGGGCTAAGCTATACTTGACACACATGGATCTCTAATCCATCAAATAACCAATAAATTCTACCATTTTGAGCCTTCAGAGAATGTAGGGGACTCAGAGAAAAACCTACTATATCTTGTAAAGACCCACCGTGGTCATTTCCCCTTACAAGTGAGACATCATTTTGGCAGGATGCTGAGATCTTAGCAGGAGGAGGAAGCAAGGAGTTGGGCAGAAAGACGCACTTCAGATTAGTCTCCTTGGTCAGAAGCAAAAAAAAAAAAAAAAAAAAACACCTTTTCTTCTACAATGGATGTCCAGCCTACAACTCAAGACACAACTTCCATCCACCCAGAGTGAAATGGGAGACACTCACGCAGGGATGACTTCACTTAATGTTATATAGCAAAAGCTGATGGATTCTCTACATTAGTCACTTGCTTTTAGAAAATAACTGGAAGATGCAAAATATTTATATCTTAGTTGGTATTGGAAATAGTGAAGAAAGAAAATTCGTTATATGGTAGTCTGTTATTTTTCTGTATAAGTTCAGCCATAAGGATCAAACTTTAGTTGACAATATCTTCCACAAGGGATATGCATTGGAAACTTTTGTTCTACCCTTAGATATTTTTTATTTTCTTTGAAGAGATAATTTAGCTTTTTTATATTTACCAATTAAATTATTCCCGGCTCAGTTAAAAAATATGCCAATAGATCTGTGGATGTGTTTTCCACTTAACTGAATTACATTGCATCTTTTAAAGTTCCCTTGACTGTCTGGGTGAAGAATCCTTCTTCTCCACACCTTCTCAGCTTCCTTGAGGTGACTTTCCTGTGTGACTTTCACCACGAAACTCAGATGATTTTTACCAGTGGTTCTCAACCTTCTTAATGTTGCAACCCTTTAATACAGTTCCTCATATTATGGTGACCCCCCCAACCATAAAATTATTTTTGTTGATTCTTCATAACAGCAATTTTGCTATTGCTATGAATCATCTTGTAAATATCTGACATGCAGGATGTATTTTTATTGTTACAAATTGAACATAATTAAAGCATAGTGATTAATCACAAAAGCAATATGTAATATATTGTGAAGTATTTATTTCTAATTACAAATAAAGGCAACTTTGTCTTGAAGCAGAGTGTAGCATGGGTAACAGTCTTCATGCTGTGTATTCATACGTGGACGCATCTGCATATAGGCAGACCAGCCATGAAATGGATAGGGGAGCAGTGTCCTGGTTCCTAAGACCATCAGAAATAAGTGTTTTCTGATAATCATAAATAACCCTTGTGAATGGGTCATTTGACCCCCAATGGGGTCATGACCCACATGTTGAGAACGGTGATTTATATCCACCATTCAACAAAACAAACCCAGTGTAACATAAAGGACTAAGCCACTGTATAAAGCTATACAGTAAGTATAGCTTTATTCTGCATAGTCTTCCAAATGTGATTGCTGATATAAATATAACTTATTTTAATTTGTATACATCTATATGACTGTGTTTTGATATATGTAACTTGATTCATTTAAAACTGGATACCCAATATGAGGTGGATAGAGGTACGATGTGGTTGGCTTACAAACTTTCATAGGTGGGAGAAAATAGTCATAGGATTATAAGATTAAGGGGTAGGTGTTCACATAGGTATAGAATGGTTTTGTTTTTTTACTTATATATTTTAAATGAGTGTCTATGATGTGTTTCTCTAATCAACCCTGACTGACACAAATGGCAATATTTATGCAATGGAATATTATTTAGTAATAAAATAGAATTCTGATACTTGCAACAGATAGGTGAACTTCAAATTTTCTATTTTAGGCAAAAGAATCCAGATATAAAAGAAAACACTACATTTAATTCACCTTGTATAAAAGATGAAACTAACCCAAGCTCTTGGAAATGATACCAGGAGTTATCTCTGCAGGTCACCTAGAATCATCAACTGGAAAGGGTACTAGAGAAATTCCTGAGGTATGAAAATTCTGTATTCTGACTGATGAGCCTTCCATGAGTGAGAACATTTGTCAAAACCAATTGAAATTTAATTTACATGTATGTGGTTATTACCTGTAAGTTATAAATTTTTAAAAATCTGAAAACATTTTTATACTTAAAACAATTTAATTCAGATCTCTGGAGAGATGCAAGGACAATTACTAGGAACCACACGCAAAGACTAAATTATCAAGAAAAATTACTACTCTGGCAAAAAAGTTGAAAATGTCTAGCATACACAGCAAATATACTAAGATTAAAAGAAAGTTTAGGAGATATGGCAACATAAGAAAATTGCAACCATTTAGAAGGGAAGGTTATATAAGTGGAGAGAAAAAAAATAGAAACAACTATCTGAAGCTGAAGAAAGATGCTGCTTTTGTTAGGTGTCTTTAGTCAACTCCTACTCATCATGACGCCATGCATAGCAGAATGAAAAGTTGCCCCGTCCTGCACCACCCTCACACTTGTTATGGCTGAGCCCATTACTGCAGCCACGGTGTCAATCCATCTCCTTGAGCTCTTCTGCTTTCTCACTATCTTTCCATTTTGCTAAACATAATGTTTTTCTCTAGTGTCTGGTCTCTGAAGACAAATGCCAAATGCACTTGAGATGAAGAACCATCCTCACATTCAAAGAGCATTATAGGTGGACTTCTTCAAAAACAGACCTGTTTGTCCACTGGAAGTCCACATAGTACTTTCAATGCTCTACACCAGCACTATAATTCAGAGACCTAGACTCTTCCTCACTCTTCACAACTCAAAATTCTACTTCCATATGAATGTGAGGCAATGGAAAATACTATGGCTTGGGTTAGGCTCACCTTAGTCTTCAGAACGACATCCTGGCTCTTCAACACTTTAAGGAGGTCTTATGCATCAGATTTGTCCTGTGCAATATGCTGTTTGATTTCTTGACTGCTACTTTTATGAGTCCAGATGGTGGACCCATGCAATATGAAATCCTCGACAACATCCATTTTTTTCTTTATTTCTTTATTATGATGTTTCCTGTCAGTTCAGTTGTGAGGATTTTGGTTTTCTTTACATTGAGTTGCAATTGGTGCTAAAACTGCAGTCCTTCCTTGATCTTCACAATCAAGTGCTCCAAGTCTGGCCTTCTTTCAGCAACCATGGTTGAGTCACCTACATATTACAAACTGCTGAGAGGGCTCCTTCCAATCCCAAACACATCGTCTTCAAAAAGTCTTATTATTTGCTCAGCACACTGATTGAATAAGTATGATGAGAGACTAATGCACACATTTGCACACATTTCTTATGCACACATTTCTAGGTTTTAAATCATACAGCATTTCCTTGTTCTGTTGAATACACTGTTTCTTGATGTGTCCTGGAATCCCTATTGTTCTCTCCCATGAGTCAAATCTATTCCTGAGATATTTTCAAAATTCAGTTGGGATATATTCTAGGTCATGTTTTGCTCTTGTGGATTTATTTCAAGTTTTTTTACTTTCAACCTGAAGTTACATATGAGCAATTGATGGTCTGTTGAACAGGCAGTCTGGTCTGGAGTTAGTTGCTGATAGTAAGCACCTCAAGAGTCTTTTCCCACAGCTATGGACTATACATTATATGTGGAGAGGTGCACATGTTCATCTTTTGTGTTGTTGAAAATGCTATTTTCAATGAAGAAGTCAATGGTATAACAAATTCTATTATGTGATTCCCAAGCTTCATTTCTACCAGTAAGATCAAATTTTCCAACTATTGTTCCTGCCTACTTGTTTCTAACTTTTGCATTTCAATTAACAATAAGGATAAGGGCATCTAATTGCCTGCTTGGTCAATTTCAGGTTGAAATTGATAGAATTCTTCCATTTCTGTATCACTAAGGCTAGTGGCTGGTGTATAAATTTGAATACCATTCCTCTGCCTTGTCATTTCTGGAGGAGTGACCCATATAATTGAAATGGCCAAAGCAGTCCATTTCAGTTTAAAGGATACTGATCCTTTGTCTTTATATTTCATTTTTTATTTCTAATTTTCCTACATTCCATGCTCAGATTAATATTTGTGGATGCTTCCTTTCATTTTGAGTCATACCCCGTCAACAAATGAAGGTCTTAAAGGCTTAGCTTCAACCACTACATTAAGTTCAAGTCTACTCTGAGAGGGCAGCTCTTCCTTAGTTGCATTTTGAGTGCCTTCCAAACTGAGGGGCTCCTCTTCGGCCACTATATCTGACCATTCTTGGCTGCTCTTCAGAAGGTTTTCAATATACCCAACAATGTGCCAATCTCTGAGCGGGGAGTCACTCAGAAGTAGACAGCATTTTCCTTCTTCATGGTCTAGTCCTTATGTAAAAACTCTGCCAAGACCTGTTGATCTTAGGAGAACTTGTTGGTATGTGCACATGCTGGAGACATAGATTCCAACAGCAGAACAAAATGCAGGCTATACAGTACAATAATTGATAGTCAAGTGGTAGAAGATATTCCAAAGTTCACTAAACTCTGACAAGAATAAATAGACAAAGGGCCAGATCTTTAAGGAAAAATCAGAGGAATTCTCCTAAGCATTATTCCAGAACTAAAGCTTCATACCAAATGTAATTAGTGGCTTATGTTCCCAATATAAGCCACAATATATGATATTCTTAATCATATATAAACTATAATATAATACCATATAATAGTATTTTATGTGTAGAAATGATAATATATTAGTTATATCATAACTATAATACATAATACTTGATGCTTTCTCACCAACTAGTAGTTCTAAGGATAAGTGTGTGCATTAATGATGAATGTATGAAAAGAAAAAGTTCAAAAAAATTAACAAGCTCAAAAAAAAAGTTCGATGTACATTGAACTTGAGAGTTTGATTTGACAATTGTATCATCCTTGTTTTATCATTAGCCCCTTTTTTTGTAATAAAAAGTAATTCCTATTTGTTTAAATCAAGGTTGGGTAGATTCTAGATTATATAAAGCAAGCAAAAATGTAACTGGTATAATGCTTTGCTTACCAGACAGTATGATTTTGTATTTTGCAGTAAATTGTAAATCAACAGCAAATGTCGATGAAATGCATTTTGAAATAAATTAATATCTCCATTGATTTTAATTTATGTTCACTGATTATGAGGAAATTGCATTTTAAAAAATCTATTCAGAAAGTGATTTACAGAGTAGATTTCTGATGACCATAAATTGGAATATCAAATGGACATAGGCCTTTTTAAATGCCATACATATTGGCAATATAAACCCAATGTAAAACATCACTTTTGCTTTACAGTCAAGGAGGGTCAACGACATACATGAGATGAAAAGATTATGCCAGGAATTCTCAAACTTTTTAAACAGGGGGCCAGTTCATTGTCCCTCAGATCATTGGAAGGCCAGCCTATAGCTAAAAAAAAAAAAAAGCAAAAAAATCTATGAACAAATTGACTGTAGGCCTGGGATGAGTTGGCTGTTAAGCAGGACAGCGGCAGTGGCAAAAACACCCAGCAGGCAGCATAAATATCCTCGGTGGCCTGTAGTCTGAGGGCCCCTGGATTATTCCTTTGTTTTAAGTAGCTTAAAATAAACATGTTAGATGCTAATAAAAAAAATCACAAACTCTTCTATAAACTACTTTCAATAAGCTTATTGAGGTATAAGTGACATGTTAAAAAATAAATTCAGGGGTCTCTGCAGAGTTTTATCAACTGTGCCCAGTGGAGCTATCAGCTCACTCAAACCCAGCGTCTCTATAAACTGATAGCCTTCATTCCCCTTGCCTTCCTAATACTGCGGATCCTGAACAACCCCTCATTCCTTCCCTAACTATACATTAATTTATATTTCCTGTATTCTTTATATCATCGTGTTTTTGGTCTGATGTCTTTCACCTGGAAAGCTGACTGCCTTTCCTATATCCATGGAGTGTAAAACAATAGTTCATTGCTTTGATTGTTGAGTACTAGCTAATAGGGAAAGCAGATCATGATTTGCCTAACCATTTACCAGGGGTGGACATTTGAGCTACTTCCAGACCCAGCAGGCCTGTTTAAAATGGCCCAAAGAGCCAGTCCATTACAGTGGTTGTGCTGAGCCCTGGAACCTCTCTCCCAGAAATCTAGTAGATTGACTTAAAGTAACTGAAAAGAAAAATTTATCCTGGCATTGTTCAAAAAAGGAACGTCAAAGAGAGGCACAGATTTCATAAATAATGCAATTTCCCCCTCCAAATCCATGTCACTTATCAAAACAGCGTGAAAGGGCAAATGCACAAAAATGACTCAAGGTGTGACCACCACCACCTGAATGAAATAGATAGCATGTCCCTTCAAAGCAAACACCTCTCTGACCACCATGCTTTCTCAGTAGGGAAGAGGAAAATCTATTAGGATCCATTAGTTTACTTTTTCCATTATGGAGGGAATTAGAAGAATACGACAAGGGAAAATAAATCTCACAAATTGCCCTGAGGGAAAGAACTGATAGCTTAGGATAAGAGTGAAAGTAGGAACTGATAAAAGACTGATGATATAGCACAAACGCAGACACTGTTACAAATCAGCAGAGCCTTGTTTTGTTTTGTTTTTTTTACCCTCAGGCATTCTTGACTTCACCTTCTTCCAGGTAATTGGGGATAGGGAGGTATGTGGTGAAGAAAGCGGACAGTGGCCAGCTATCAAAAGACATAGCATCGGGCTGAGCCCTGGTAGTGTAAGTGGTAGAGTGCGGGACTGCGGCCCGTGGGCTTGGAGGTTCAAATCCAGCGGTGGCTCTCAGGAGAAGCGCTGGGTAGCTCTCACGACCACCAGAGGCAGTGATGCCCCCCCAAAACCCAAAAAAACAAAAGCAAAAAAAAAAAAAAGATATAGCATCTGGAATCTTAAAGACTTGAAGGTAAACAAACGGCCTACCTGAGAAGCAACAAAGCCCACATGGGATAAACAAACCAGCTTGTGTGATCATGAGTTGTCGATGGGATCAGGTATCATGCATCAAAGAACAAAGAATCAAGTCACTGTGAATTCGGGGGACTGTGGAGTGAGGATGTAGGCAACTGGACATCCCCTGACAGATGGGTCTCAGGGAGGAGACAAGTCAGCCAGGGTGTAGTGTAGCAACGATGAGACATACAACTTTCCCCTAGCTATTTAATGTTTCCTGCCCTGCACCCCCACCTCCAGAATATCATGATCCTAATTGTACCTTACAAATCCTGCTAGACCAGAGGATATACACTGTTACAGATAGGGACTGAAAACACAGGGAATCCAGGACAGATGAATCCCTCAGGTTCTTTGACTTCCCATTCATCTCACCTGTGGTGAGAGTGGCAATACCAGGAGGGTTGAGGGAAGGTGGGAGGAAAGGGGAAACCAATCCCAAGGATCTACATATGACCCCTTTCCTGGGGGACAAACAACAAAAGTGTGGGTGAAGAGAGACATTGGAAAGGGTAAGATATGACAAAATAATCATTTTAAAATTATCAAGTGAGTAGAAATATATAATGAGGTAAGATGTCTTGTGAAGATATATGTACAATCAACAAAAATACATTTATAAGTAAGAAGAGACTCCCAGGAACAGGAAATAAAAAACAAGGAAGGATCTCCTTTCCCTAAGAAAAGTGGTGAGATTTTAAGTGGGACAAAATTTACCAGGGATGGGGGTTCTTGATTAAAAATTCGGTCTATATGGAGCAACAAAAATGTTCATAGAATGCAAAAATAGAATAGTAATATATTTATTTTAATTTTAAAACACCTCAGGATGTTAAATTGTGAAAAGGCGGGATGTCTGGTCATCTTATCCTAGAGTAGACAAAGGGAACATAACCCGACTACTTTCTTACATTCAGGCCTCTAGCCTCCCTGTGGGGCAACAGATTTCTGTTTTTGAAAGTTATCCAACGTGGTGCCTTTTACTTTGGCATCCCT
Organism: Nesogale talazaci; assembly: GCA_004026705.1. Lineage (NCBI taxonomy): Eukaryota > Metazoa > Chordata > Mammalia > Afrosoricida > Tenrecidae > Nesogale > Nesogale talazaci. Next base: position 125,675 of record PVJH01000580.1, read on the forward strand.
AGGAAAGTAGGTCATTTTCAATGTCCTTCACTAACTGATTAATGGTAACTTGCTATATGGACAGCACTGATTTCCCAACAATCTTACTTATGTTGTCCCCACCCACGCCTACCCAATGTTAGAAAATTTGGTTCAAGAGATGGCTTTTGTACATCCCTTCCCCTACTTCCCTTACTAGAACTTACCATGGGAGTGCTTGCTTTGACAACAGTCGCCCTCTCTTTCTCTTCTTCTGTACCATCCCAATGAGTAGTGTGGCTGCCACAGGTACCACCTGGCTAATGAGATAAACAAAAGGCTTTTTCACTCACACATTTATGTCTAAATAAGATTGTGTGTTCAACGGTAAATTACATACTAAACTGTATATACACACATATATGTAGCTATGTGGAAATAGACATGGTGAGTGCTATTTGTGCTTTCAGTATAGCCTTTAATAAATAGTTCATAATAATTTGAATTCTCATACAAGGGGGTATACTCCCAAAGGAAATTTTTTCAAAGCTTTTTATTTACAAGACAACCTTATCAAGGTCAAAGTTCTCTCCATTGCACTTAATGCTTTTGTCAAATCTGTAATTCCATTCTTAGAAACATTTTTCAAACTCATCTTTTTGGATGGCTGACACAACTCTCTCCTTTTTATCTTCACTTTTTTTTTTTTGGGGGGGGGGCATCACTGCCCTCAGATGGTGGGAGTAGGAGACCCAGCCTTTGCTCCATGGAGCTGGAATCAAACCTTCATCCCAGTGGGCCGCAGTCCCACGCACAACCACTATGCCACCGGGGCTCAGCCCAAATATCTTCACTTTTTTTTACATCATCAAATTGCTGTCTTTTCATGTCACTCTTCAATTGCTGAAACAAAAAGAGGTGGTACGGAGCAAGGTCAGCTGAGTCAGGTGCACAGAGCAAGAGAGGCATGGTGTTTTTTGCTAAAAATTGGCACACTGAGATGGCTGAGTGAGATGCCTTGTCATGGTGGCAACACCAGTGCCCTGTCTGCCACAAATCGGGCATATTTTGTTGCACACTGTGACACATTCTTTTTAGCACATCTAAATTGAAAGCTTGATTAAGAGTCTGATTTGGTAGAATGAATTCTAAATGCACTATCGCCCTCACATCAACAAAACAAAACAAATGAGCACAGGCTTGATCTTTTATTTCATTTGACAGGCTTATTTTGAGTGAGGTGAAGTGGCATGTTCCACTGACTTGATTGATGTTTGCTTTCAGTCTCGTATGAATAGCACTATGTATCATCACCTTAAAAAAAAAGTCTAGGTCAGGGCTGTTCTTTCAAAGCATGGCATGTTTCTGCTCAATGTTCTTTTCCTTTTTCCTGGTCAATCAGAACCAAGTCACAAATTTTGCAGCAACCCTTCTCATTCCCAATTCTTCCATTAAAATTTGCTGAATCAAGTTCCAAGATAGTCCACATTGGTCTTTGAGCACACACGTACAAATTTGTTGACATTTTCGTCCTTTCAGGAAGTTAATGGCTATCAGAACAAGGTTTGTCATCAATTGACGTTTCACCTCTTTTGAAATGAGAAAATCACTCCTACATTTGTGTTTTTCCCATAGCACTGTCCTTGTAAGCTGTGTTCAACATCACAAAAGATGCTGTGGCATTTTCCCCAGCAGGAGACAAAATCTCCTAGCTGCACGCTGTACTCTTAAATTGACCATCACAGATCTATGTACATATATTATAATTTTAGTATTAAGATAGAAGACGAAGCATGGCACAATATATGTATTTATGTATTATGAGAAACGATGTATGAGCCCCAATAAAATTATTAAAGATGAAAAAAATGAAGACCAAAAAAAAAAAAAAAGATAGAAGACGGACACTGACTTCTACTCAATCCCTCCTTCAACACAACACTTTGTTCTAATAACTGGGCATTTCGTGATGCTCATATTCCCGACATGATCCCTGAAGACAAAAATGAGTGCAAAAGCAAGTGTGATGGAGACTGGAAGGTGCCCGACTATCAAAAGATATTGCATCTGGGGTCTTAAAGGCTTGAAGATAAACTAACACCCATCTAGCTCAGAAGCAACAAAGCCCACATGGAAGAAGAGCATCAGCCTGCGTGATCATGAAGTGTCAATGGGATCAGGTATCAGGCTTCAAAGACACAGAACAAAAAATCATATCATCATCAATGAAGGGGGATGTGAAGGGGAGACCCAAAGCCCATTTGTAGACAATTAAACGTTCTGTTATAGAAGGGTCACAAGGAAGAGACGTGCCAGTCAGTCAGGGTATAGTAAAGCGCCGTTGAAACCTACAAATCTCCTCTAGTTTAGCAGTTCTTAACCTGTGGGTGGTGACCATTTTGGGGGTTGAAGGACCCTTTCACAGGAGTCACCCAATTTATATAGTAGCAAAATTAAGAGTTATGAAGTAGCAATGAAAATAATTTTATGGTTGGGGGGGGGGGGTTCACCACAACACAAGGAATTGTATTAAAGGGTCATGGCATTAGGACGGTTGAGAACCACTGCTCTACTTCTTTAATGCTTCCTTTCCAGTATCATGCCTGGAGGCATGAAATTCTACCTTAGAAATCTGGCTAGACCAAAGCATGTACATGGGTATAGATAAGAGGTGGAAACAGAAAAACTCCTCGGGACTGATATTGAGAGTAGCGATAGCAGGAGGGGAAGTGGAGGTGGGAGGTAAGAGGGGGAACAGATCACAACAATCTACGTGCAACCCCTGTCCTAGGGGGACATACAACAGACAAGTGGGTGATGGAGATATCTCTCAGTGTATGAAAATATTTTATAAATTATCAAGGGTTCATGAGGGAAGAATGGTGAGGGAGGGAGGGAAAAACTGGGAAAGAGGAAGAAAGCTGATACCATGGACTCAAGTAGAAAGAAAATGTTTTGAAAGTGATGATGGCAACAAATGAGCTTCAAAAATGTATGGATGTATGGCTTGTGATAAGAATTGTATAAGCCCACAATAAAGTTATTTAATAAAATTTAAAAAATGACCATCACCAAAAACGAGATTCCAGCCAAACTGCTTTTATAAAAAAGTTCACTGTGACCAAAGAGAAACTTTCCAAACAAAGCCACTGCATGCACTAACTCAGATCAAGTTGATGGGTGATTGTCCAGCGGGAAGTGTACAATGAAAGCTCCACACATTGGAACTATTTTTGTTATTCTTTGGGGTGGGGGGTGGAGATTATCCCTTGCATGTACCAGGCTCTACAACATGTCTTTTACTATTCTCAGTAAAAGACAATCCTAACTGCCTATTATCATTTATCTTCCTTTCCTTTTCTATTATGTACATATGATGATGTGTTTCAAGACAAGGTATGTATATATTAAAAAGCTATGATATAAATGATTATATCCAATAAAGTACAACACCTGGATATAATCTTGGGATATGATCCCAAGAGCAATAGAGATTTTACTTGGTGCCAGTTTCAAGATTGGATCAGGAAGAAAGGGTGAAAGGCCTGTGTGTTCAGCATGTTAAAAATTATGTTCATGAAATAATTGTGTTGATGATTTTACAACCTTTTTTAATATGATGGAAGTATTAAATTGTGTTATATATTAATTATAAACCAATATAATAACTTAAAATTAGGTGCTAAGGAGAGCAGCACAAATAGAGGAGTCATTCGTAGACCCATGCCATCATACTCCCATGTTTCCTAGCTCTACTTTCTTATATACGACTATAAACTGTAACTTAAATTAGGTAGTTTACTGAGGAAACCATAAGGTTTGAAAAGTAGACTTTATGAGTCTATATTTTTAGTAACTTAAAAATTGATAGGAAGAGTAATCCCTTTAATAAGCTATAGAAGTAGAAATAAATTTACTTGATCACATCAACAAATATTTCATTTTTCTTCACTGATATTGGGAAGATAAATTTTACTTCTACAGAAAGAGTTTCTAGAGACTATATTTCTGATGAACTTCATTATAGACCTTTCACTTATGTTCTTAGATAGCAGCAATTGTGATTCAATGACATTACCAAAAATAAGACAGGTGGACTTTATTCCATTAATGAAGCAATTTTTGAAAAAACCCCAAATATGCTGAATATTATTGACATCATTGATTCTTACGTGTAAATACGTTTTTCATATTGCTTTTCTATAGTTTCTAACCTTCCCACAAAGACCATACATTAAATTATAATAAAAATATACAATCGTCTGTAAGTGTAGACCATGCAGAAGAGGCAGTAGAAGAACTTAGATCAGGAGGGAAGATTGGGCATGCTCCCCTTCTCCCAACCAAGTCATTCAAATGAAAAGGAGACATGTCTTCTTACAAGAATAGTACGTAACCACCCTGTAAATCAGCAGCATGTTCTCATTAAAGTAGAAAGACTGCTGTCTCCTTCCACCCACGGTTCTGTTGTTTGTCCCTCTTATGGGTGATGGTGGTTTGCCCCCCCCTCCCCTCCTTCTTCTCATGGTTTAGCTACTCTCATTACTGTTCCTGAGGGTTTCGTCTGTCCTGGATTCCCTGTGTCTAAAGCTCTTATCTGTACCAGTATACATGCTCTGGTCTAACCAGATTTTTTTTTTAACAAATACTTTTTTATTTTTATTATTTTTTTTGGGGGGGGGGGCATCACTGCTCTCCGGTGGTGGGAGTTGGAGGCCCAGCCCAATGGTGGAATTGAACCTCCGTCCCAGTGGGCCGCAGTCCCGCGCACAACCACTACGCCACCGGGGCTAGCCCTCTAACCAGATTTTTAAGGTAGAATTGGGGTGAAGATAGTAGGAGGGGGGAATTATTACAGAATTAGAGGAATGTTGTATGTATATCAGTGCTATACTGCACCTGAGAGGAAAAAAAATGAGGAGTGGATACCAAGGGCTCAAGTAGAAAATATTTTTAAAAGGATGATGGCAACATATGTACAAGTCGATGTATGGATTAACACAGTAGATGTATGGATTGCTTAATAGCTGTGAGTCCCCATAAAATGATTTAAAAAATTAATCATGCAGCTAAGGAAATAGCTTCTTGTAATTAATCGGAAGTAATGTCAGCATGACCCTGATCAATGCTTGCCCTCATGAAGAGATCACTGAAAATATGAGTGCAGTGTTAGAGAAACCAGATGGTGCCTGTAGAATCTTAAAGGTTCATCTTAAAACCAGCAGCCATTTATGTGAGGAGTCAGCAAAGTCTACATAGAAGAAGCACACCAGCCTGTGGGATCTAAGGATTATAGATAATAAAATCCAAAATGAAATGAGGAAATAGTATGAAAGTGTAAATTCTAAGAATTGTTTTGCAGAATACTATGGGTGAGAGTGAAAGTCCACAATTCATTTGCAGGGTTCTTCACTTGAACTAAACTTTGGCAAATCTCCTCTGAATGAACCTGGGATATAGAGAGCCCCACTATCAGACAGAGAAACTGGTAGGGTGGTTGATTAGAGATGGACCTAGGTTTAAATGTGACAGCCTGTCACTGAATCTCTCTTCTAATTTTATATTTGTTCCAATTTTTATTATGTACTGATTTCAATTGAAGTTTTCTCTGTTATATTTTGTCACTGTTGCTGGGGTTATTTTCTACTTTGTCTTGTTTTCCATATTTTCTGTATATGTAATCCGGGATTGTAAATCGGTATAGACCAACATGATTAATAGTTTTCTAGGGGCTTAAGAGGAGGGGTTGGGGAAAATGGGAAGCTAACAACAATGAGGACAAGAAAGAAAAAAGTCCTAAAATTATGTTGATGATTGCACATTTCTTTCTTTCTTTCTTTCTTTCTTTCTTTCTTTCTTTCTTTTTTTTTTTTTTAGGTTTTTAGGGCATCGCTGCCCTCTGGTGGTGGGAGTAGAAGGCCCAGCCTTTGCTCCGTGGAGCTGGAATTGAACCTCCATCCCAGTGGGCCGCAGTCCCACGCACAACCACTACGCCACCGGGGCTCAGCCCACACATTTCTTTTTAATATGATTGAACTATTGAAATGTTTGAGATGCGAATTACGTGTAACACTTTTTACAGACAAAAAAAGTAGAAAGAATTGTTGGGTAATTATAGAATTAAACAATATTGGGCAACCTTGCTAGTAAGGTATGAGCATATCCAAAACAAACAAAGAAAGCAAAGGATCCCTCTTGCTAGCAGCCGTGGGGTCAGCTCTGCCTATCGGGGCCGCATGCACCACAGAGTGAAGCCCTGACTGGTCCTACTATTCTCCGCCATCCTCGACAAGCACTTGCTTGTATGTCTGAGCCCAGGGGAAGGGTCCCAGGACAAGATCTTTGCTGAAAAACTGTTTGCGCACAGGAAAGGCCATGCAACCTTCTACAGGAGCCTTCAAACCAAGAGCAGGAAGTAGCTCTAGAGGAATCTGATGTTACTACTGAGGAGAACCACCTGTCTGGCTAAGATTTACCGAGGAGAGTACATGTCTGGGCCGGGAGTCTGCTTTCTCTGGACAGCCACAAAAGAAGCAAAGAGGAAATAAAAGTTAGCATCCACCACATCTGGGAGTGAGTGAAATCAGTGGAAGCCGTTCACCAATTTCCCTTTGGCACTATGTGTGTGCATTCATGCATGTGTGCCTACTAAGCCAATCTCCATTTACACACAGTTCAAATGCTCCATCAACGCATACAGGGTCCTTCAGTCAAGAAACACAGTCCTTGGGGAGACCATCCAGTAACAAAACAGCAATGATACAGAAACAACAAATCTGAGATCATTAATGAGCCTATTCAGTCCATTAATAAATTTAAATAAACCAGAAGGCTTATAAGCATTTAAGGCAATCAAGTCCATAAAAAAGATGTACAATAATAAATACCCTGGGGATACAGGGAAGGGAAGGCGAGAATTAATGATTCAATTTTTATTTGAAAAAGATTGAAAAGTTATTGAACCATATCAAGAAATGACAAAAGGGAAATGAATCGAAAAAGGAAGAATTCTTATGAAATAATATGATTGGTGGATTAAAATGAATCGAGAAAACAATTCTAACTAGAGAATTACAAAATGATATAAATAAAATCTAGTGGAAACCAAAAAAAAGAGAGACATGGGAAAAAGGAGACGTATAAATTCATCAAAGTTATAAAAGGAGCAACGACGATGGGGCCAAAGAGATACTGAGGATAGGCTATTCAGACGCAAAGCAAGGCACTGGACAGCGGAGTCCAGACGCTGGGCGCTGACCATCAACAAGAAGAAAGGAGCGTTGACTTCCTGACGGCAGCTGAGGTCTCCAACAATGATTAAAGATAAAAAGTTCCACATCCCCCTCCCCCCAACCAAGCGGGACAAGCAACAGAAACATGAGTGAAAGGAGACAGTAGTCAGTGTGAGGTATGAAAATAATAATTCATCATTTATTAAGGGCTCCCGAGGGTGGGAGGTCAGGAGCGAGGGGAAAAATAGCTGGTACCAAGGACTCAAACAGAAAGCAAACGTTTAGAAAATGATGATGGCAACATAGGTACAAATATGCTTGATACAATTGATGTATGAAATGCTAGAATAGGTGTAAGAGCCCCCGATAAAATGCTTTTTTTTTTTTAAAGATAGAAAATCCTCAGAATTATAAGCATGGAGACAACACACCAAACCAAATCTATTATCACCTAGCCAATTCTGTGTCTGACTGAGCATACAGGACAGAGTGGAAATGCCCTATAAGGTTTCCATGGTTTTCATAAACTGATGTGGAAGCAGATTTGTGGAAACGGTATCTTTCTCCCACAGCAAAACAACTTTTAAGTACTAACTATGAAAAATACATTATAAAGAAAGGCATTAAACTCCACAATATCAACACCATGTAAAAAAGAAAACGGGCCCCTAACTACAAAATTGTGAAAGAAATTTATCTAGAATTTTGCTCCACCACAATTTAGGGTTCCCATTGCATGCCAGGTTTGCTCAAAGGATAAGAGGTACACCATCCCAATGGGATGGACCATTTCATAATGGCAGTGATCATGTAATGAATAATTTTAGTAGCCTCTACAATCATCTTATTCACCATCATCCAGCAAGAAAGAGCAGTATGCACTTGTTTTCTCATTCTATGAACCAGAGTGAAGGGTAAAGGTACAGGTGGAATAAAAGTTAAGTATGGCTTGGTAAGATATCTGTTCATCTGTGGACCAAAGTTTATGAGATTTAAATAAAAGAACAATGAAAGACAAGTGGGAGAAAACGAATTGGATCTTAATGAATAAGAAAGTATATCGGGTCCTTGGCTTGACAGGATCTCAGCAGGTTTGTCCAGAAGAGAGAGGCCTTCTGATAGGGCTCAAGAAAGAACCACTTTATCAACCATGGTTCAGCCTACAAGGTGCGGTAGAGGGTAGCAAGTGAAAGACAATACAATATGGGATAATGTTTCCTCATGGTTGAAATAAAATAATTTCAAAGTCCATCTATTACTTTAACAGGAATTGGCATGTCTTGCCGTCTAACCTTTATTGTTTTTTTTGCTTATTGACTCATATAAATATTCAACTAATATGTAGAAATCCTGTGTCCTCCTATTGTCTAGAAGGCTATATGCTTTGTTAAATTCCTAATCAGTAACTATCTGATAAGTATTTCAAATGCAGTTGAAATATCCAAATGTAGTTTCCTTTGATCATCAGTTCTTAAAAGAAAATGAAGCAAAAAATTCTAGTCCTCCAACCAGAATATATTCTTCATAAAGGGAGCTTTGCAGAAAAGAGTTAACATATAGGCCTGGCTTCAATCTCTGCCCCAAGTCTGTGATATTGGATTTTAAGAGGTTTCCTACCATTCCATAGAGAATGAGTGGCTTTCTGGGCTCTGCTGGATGAACTACGGTATGTGGTTTATTAAGAACATCACTTTCTTTCTGGAATGGACTTTTGGTGCATGCTTGGCAGAAGATGCTTCTCTGATTGGTTTTCCAGTGAAAACTATAGGTTTCTCTCTTGGCTCCAGGTAACCTTCCCGGCAGACAGTATTTCACATGTATGGTCACAATTCTTTGCTTGAATCTGATCCTGTATTACTCCACTGGGAGAGAAGTCTTGGAAATGTGTACTTAGTATCCTCTGAACTTGATCTCATGTGCCTTTTCCCTTTGTTGTTTGCTTTGTGTTCCTTGCCATAATAAAACTTAGATCTTCCTCTAACTATATGTGAAGTTTTGGGAGCCCTTCTAGCAAATCATTGAATGCCTCGCATAAGGGCAAACCAGATGCATTTATTTCATATTGAACTGACCTTAACCATTCTGTTTGCAAGTGTTTGAAGTCTAGCATTTGTTTAATCTCCACTTTTATAATTATTTGAATTATCTACTTCTGATCTGGTCTTTTCCAGACTTCATTAGGCATAACTCACCTGATGCAAAGGCTTCTGTCTGGTGAGAAAATCTATAAATTGTGAAAAGACACAAAACACTTCCTAAAGTAGAAGTCTCTCTTCAATACTGCACTGACCCCCAACCAACCCAACCCACTGCCTTCTCGTGGATTCCATCTCCCCGTGATCCGACTGGAGAACTGCTCCTTATGGTTAAGAGGCTCTAGGTATTTACAGATGCAGATGGCCTCAACCTTCTGCAGGGGAGTAGCTGGAGGACTCAATTTGACACTTAGCAACTGTACCACTAAGGTGTCTTTTACTTGTCCTGAGAGAAGAGCATTCATCCACAAGGACTCACTATTTTGTTCCCTCTAGTTAGAAGGTGGTAAAAGATAGGAAATGAGGACAGAAAGATGAATGAAAAAGACTTAAGGTAATCCCAGACTAATAAGAGTTCATGGTAAGGAGTGAGGGAGCATGGTGTGAGTTGGGTGGGAAACAATGCGTAAGTATCGTTATGCAGAAACACCTGGAGGATACGTAGACCTACCACTTCTGTGGCTGAAGGGGAGGGAAAGCCCGCTGAGAAGCAAATTGGAAAGGCAAATATCTAATTGGGAATAAAGTATTTAAGACATTCTACAGAGTAAACCCAAGGACACCTGTTGCCAACAGACAGGAAGTGTAAAAGCTCTGAGCAGAGTTAAGAGTCTCATGAGAAATATAATAAAATTGCTTATGTGTTTGTGTGTGTGGGGGCGGGGAGATGGAGACCAAATTAGCACTTTAATATATGCAATCCACAGCCTGAGCTGACTACATGTGACCTCCTTCCCTTGGCCTACCCTTAGACAACAGGGAAGCAGCCAGAATATACACCGGCTCCATCCGAGCCATTCAGGAGAATCTTGGAAGGCACCAAGAATTGGTGACTATAAGGAAAAGTGTTTTTGGATAGGTGTGTCCCACTGAAATACAAATAGAACATAATGGATTGTACAGAAAGTAAACACTATCACTAACAGTGGGACAGCAAAGAATACTTCTGATCGAGTTCTTCTGACAGGCTGAAACAGTTTAGCAGAGAAGGAAAGCTACTGAAGTACAACAAATGAAAGTCTCAGCCTGCCAATGACCTGCTGTAGTGGATCCAAGTGTGGCAGAGCTCAGTCAGCCGCCCTCCCCACACAGGGAACTACTGCAGTCCAAGGGGCCAAGCCTCCTTCAAAGGATACAGATCGTGAAAGGAGATTCCCCCTTAACACAAAAGCTCCCTAGGTTGGGCTGCGATCCTCAAGGTCAGGAATCTGCAACCAAGAGCGGCACTGCAGGAGAAAGACTCCTCCCGCCAACATTCACTGTCTCAGAAACCTTTCGGGGTCTGCTATGAGTTAGCCCTGATCCCTTGGTAGTGAGTCTGACCTGGTAATATACTTTCATAATATACCTTCATCGGAAGCTAGGAACTCAGGTCTGAATTCTCCGAAACATGCTAAAATGTACTAATAAAACCAGTTGCCATTGAGTTGATGCTGAGTGACACCACACTCTATATAGCTTTTACTAGATGGTTTCAAACAATGAGGTCACCAGACCTTCCTTCCAAGGCTCACTCTGGACTCAAACTTTCAACCTGCTGGTAGCAATTAAGCACTTGCTGTGTGCACCACCTAGTGATCTCGCCAAAATAAACAGGAAAAGACTCGAATGAAATAGACTTTCTTCATGTGTAAGATGCTATTTTTTTTATTCTTTTAAAACTTCTTACTACAAATTTAAGACATAGTGCTATTCTCTACAAGGATTTCTAAGTAGTTCCTATGGTGGGATTAAAAATTAACATTGAAAAAGATCTGGCTTATAGGAAAAGATTTTTCATTATAAGCTCAGGCCAGAGAAAGTTACAAATAGCTGAAAACATCCCCCACATCTTAATTTCTGGTTGTGGCTGCTGTGAATGTTGTTGCTATAGGTACAGGCAGGGCATGCAGTTATTTGTGGATGCAACTGATTATTCATTCGTGAGTGGAGGAGTCTCTGTTTTCTCCACTATAATAAGTAGGATTTCTTTTGTTGGAGTGTTCCTACCATCTTAAAATAATTACTTGTTCTAACCTATCTCCCTTTGCTGGGCTTGACAGGCTGACCATTTTTCTAGGGCGTTCCCTTCTAACATTCCTTCTTTATCTCAGATCTCATCTCAAAAAGGAGCTGGAGTACAACAGAAACCATGCGGTCATTAAGGGAAATAAAAGTACAACTTTATTCTGTACTATCCTCCTGTCATTATATATTCAACTCCATATTATTTACGATATGTGCATTTCTATACAGAGCACATCAGTCTAGAGTGTGATTACCTCTCATTGCACTACTACTTGTATTTAGCTATTTATAGACAGCAATTTGAACCTACCAGCCAACGGGGGAAAGTCAAAGGAGAGCAAAATGAAGCTATCTACTTCCATAAAGACTTAAAGCAGTGGTTTCCTGTGCTTCCATGTAGCTACATGCCCTCCCTGCCCCAACCAAATTCAGCACTCCTCAGTTATCACCACATTCAAATGTCAGTCTGCCATATTCCAGGGGCTCAGACCACGTCTCTGTCTTTCATCCGTGTGAGGAAAACTATGTTTGAGTGTGAAAAGGCAAGCTGTGGGGTGGATGAGGTAAGGCTTCCCCAGCAAACCATGTTAAGACAGCACTTGCTACTCGCCTGGCAGGAGCATATGAATTGTGCTGAATCAAATAAAATTCCTTGGTGCAACTTTCCTGGCCATTTTTATCATCAATGTAGTTTTCAATTTTTTAAAAAAATTTTTTTTCTTGGGGGTTCTTACAGCTCTTATAACACTCAATACATCATTTGTATCAAGCATATTTGTACACATGTTGCCACATTCACTTCCAAATAGTTTCTACTTGAGCCCTTCGTATAAGCTCCTTCTTCCCCCTCCTTTTTTAAATATAGATTTTATTGGGAGTTTTCAATTCTTAAAAAATTATTTATAATGGGCTGAGCTCCGGTGGCATAAGTGGTTGAGTGCGGGACTGTGGCCCGCGGGCTTGGTGGTTCAAACCCAGCGGCAGCTCTCAGGAGCAGTACTGGGTAGCGCCCACGACCACCAGAGGCAGTGATGCCCCCAAAAAAAAACAAAACAAAAAAATTATTTATAGTAAGCACGTATCCTGCATTTTTTGTAAAATATCTACCAAGAATACCCATTGGGAATCCCTAATATTAGCTGCTATAAATTCTTGGCTAACCTGTGCTCCTTGAATTTATTTCTGAGCTCTTTTTGAGTTAGCTGAAAACACTTTATCCATCTAAAAACCGCTGTTTAATGTAAGGCAGAATGTTCATATACTCATTGCAAAGGTTCAGTGAGTTAAGAAGCTGTCCTCAAGTTAGAAATTTGTTGAAAATATTATTAGCTCGGACCTAAAAATCATTTTTTTATATTGTACAAAAACTCTGTTTTTTAAGTCACCCTACTGAAATCAGGAAAAGCATATTACTGAGAGAACTTGTCTGTAGCTAGTCATTGATTGCAACCAAGAACACCGGAATGAGGGATGAATGGATGATTCTGTAAAATTCCAAGGTTACAATGTATTTACTTTGAGGAAAAAAAATGCTGTAATTTGTAGGGAAGAAAATCAAGGATGTTCACTAGGCTTTATAACTTCGAAACGTGTTAAAGAGACAAGCTTTATAAGTTGGTTTACTTTCTTATAAAGAATAAACTCAAGTTTTAAGCTGGGCCTTTGATTCTGAATTGTCTTAGTTTTCAGAGGTTCATTTACCAGGACAGCAGAAGACCTCTTTGCTGCCAGGGCCACTTCTAAAGCCTTTTATCTCATACTCAGTTCCTCCAGCATGGAGTCTTGAGCAGCAACAAGGCTAGGGAAAGTTTGAGCAAGACAAAAAAGGGCAAAAGTGGTCACAGTCATTCTCTTATTTCACTAAAAAGGCTGTTTTCCCAGTCTTTTCTGTCTTTTTTGCAATTCAATCCCAAACAGATTATTGAATCTGTGTCTATCAGAAAAATTGTTCGTTTCTTTTCACACAGACCCCTTTTCACACAGACCCAATGAATACGTGCCCTCCTTAACTTTCACTTCAGGGCCGCAATTAAGGTTCTCAATCTTGGGGCCCACCACCTCTTTTTCAGAAAAGAAGTAACTCGGCAACTCCCCTGGAAATTAAAAAAAAAACATTTGTGCTACAGCCCATAACCCAGGAGAAAGTGTGTTGTTGTTGTTGTTGCTGTTGTTGTTGAGTGCTGGCAAGTTGGTTGTGACTCCTAGTGCCGCCCTCACAATCGATCTTCTTTCTGAGCCCCTTGTTGTATGTAGCCACAGTATCAATCCATCTTGTTGAGCGCCTTCCTCCCCTCCCTCTCCACTTTCCCAAGCAGGTTGTCCTTCTTTAGGGACTGATCTTGCCTGGTAAATGTCCAAAAACACGTGAGTAAAGTCTCACCATCCTTGTCTGTAAGAAGCATTATGGCTATATTTCTTCCAAGATGGATCGATTTGTTCTTTTGACAGTCCATGGTACTTTCAATATTCGTTGTCAGCATATAGTGCAAGTGAACTCATTTTTCTTGGGTCTTCCTTATTCAATGTCCAACTTTCACAGGAACAAGAGGATAAATGCTATTGTAACCCCCAGGATGGTTCCAGCCCGTCACTTACCCTGTACAGGCCCACTTTGAGAAATAGTGATAGAAATCAGAGGCAGGGAAACCCCTCCACTGTCAGTATATTTACATCATCATTCACAGGCCCCACTGAATTATCAACTTAATAATGCGTCGTTATATTTGTTCAAACACTTTGTAATGGCTAGAACTGCTTCTTTGGGTGAGGCATATGTTGTCAGCTGATATTGATGATTTTGTGGGTCTTTTGTGACCCAGGGACCAGATGTTCTCACCCCTGGTCTAAGTGGATGAAAGGAGCACCCAGAGGATGTTCTCTGACTTCTTTTGTATCACCTTAAGTCTACAGTATAAGAACCTGAAAGAGACGATGTATGCATTTCTTGAGTAACTGGAGGATTTGGAAAACACCTACAGACTTTATTAATCTGCAATTTTCTCCAAATCAGTCTAATCTCACTGCCATCAAGTCTATTCTGAATCACGGAGACCCTATAGAACAGGGTAGAAGAGTCTCTGTGGGCCTGTGAGACTTTCACTCCTTGTGGGAGAAAAACCCTCATCTCCCTCCTGAGGAATGGCTGATGATTTTGAACTGCTGACTTTGTGCATCACCACTATGCTGCCAGGATTCCTTACTGATTCCTTAACCAAAGCACTGATCTGAAGTAGCTGAATATGGGGAAGGAAGCAAGTAGGGCAAGCTACTGGTAACCTGTGATGATGATATTAGACAGCGATCAGATTTCAACATTGGTAAAGCGGGGCACCACTGATCGAGGGTGAGGGGGTGTTGAGGTAGAAAGAGTCCCTTTCCGTTCTCCCACCATTCCCAAGCTTGTCATGCCTTCTTTCCAAAAAGCAGGACTTTTTTTAAAATGCCATGGGACACAGGGAAAAACGTCTAGAATCGGAACTGCCCCACCAAAAGCTGGACGTCTGGTCACTTTATTAGAGATAACTGAACAATAACTTTGGGAATATAAACCAGAAGGGAATTCTACACACACACACACACACACACACACACACACACACACACAATCATGGCCAGGAACTTGGGATCCTTGATCCAAGTTGTGGGAGTCATCTTTACCTGCCCCAAACCCCACCATCTTGAAACACAGAATTTAGCCAAATTGAAGATTGAAACAAGAAGTCAATGATCACTTGCCTTCAGGTATGCCATTATATGGGGCAGAAGAATCTAGAGCTATGCTGTTCAGTGTTTTCGCTACAAGAAGCCACGTATGACTATTTAAAATTAATATAGTAAAAATTCACTTCCTTCAGTCACACTAGCCACATTTTAAGCTACAGGTAGCTACCATGGTGAACAGCACAGAAACAGAACATATCTACCCTTCTAGAACATTCAAATGAACAGTACTGTTCTAGAATGTCATTGGAAGAGATGCCTTATGGGTTAAGGAAACCTGTGTGACCTGCCTTGGGAACTACCTGTTGTAATTAGTATAACTAAGGGAGTTTAAGAGTTACAAACAAACTCACTCAAATTGAAGACTATTTTTTAACCATGTTTTCAATGCAGTGTTCTTGAAATGTTCATTTGCTTCTATTGCTATGATAGCCGATTAAAAATCAAAATCAGATTGATTAAACATGTGATAGGGTTTGTGTAAACTTTGCTAAGTTAGGCTTCTCTGTGGTTTGCCAATTGAGGCCTCTCCCATAATGTGCTCTAACATAATACAATCGAGTCCATTCTGGGATCTCCTGTGGGCCTCGCAGTTATCCAGATCACAGCCCGAAAGATACGTCCTCATAGGTGTATGTGTCTCACTTGATAGTTAGACACTGTGGAGAGCTTCCCTTTTCTCACAGATCGGGATCCCACACATGTCATATCTAGCTCTAGTGCTTGAGCCAATGGCTCACCATATCGTCTAACAATCCTGGGAGTTATCAGAACCTACTGACCTTGGACTTGTTTCCCTCTGCCAGCTACAAATATGATCTGCGGTCATCCATTTGTCTGTGGTCATCCTGATTTATCTTCCCACTTCCTGGTCCCTTGACCCCGGAAGTAATGTGGTTCAAGAAGAGCCTCCGGCATAGCATCTGACCTATGCACTTGTTCTCAACTGCCTTTCCCCGTTTCTACAACAGTGTAAGCCATTGTTGTTGTAATCACCTTCTCTTTCAATCAGGGGTTCACAAGAGGAAGGAGGGAGGGCGGAAATGAGGGGCTAATACCAAGGGCTCAAGTAGAAAGTAAATTTTGAGAATGATGATGGCAACAAACGTGCTTGACACAACAGATGTACGTATGGATCGGGATAAGAGCTGTATGAGCCCCCAAGAAAATGATTTTTAAAATATATACCTATAAAAATGTCACTGCTTTTGCTTATCTAAAGAATTCAGCCTAATCCAACAAACTTGTCTCAGGAAGCTCTTTCTGTAACTGGAGCAGACCATCAAGCTTTCTTTTCTCTGTGTATACATTGCCCCAAAGTTCCACAAATGCAGTCTGCATAGAACCTGATGTAGTTAGTACCTTGACTAGAGAGCACATTGAATAGTTTTTGGTGCGTGTTAAGGAACAGGCTGTCAGTAGAAATGCACAGGGATACAAGGGTGCCCAGGTGGTATAAATGTAAACTGATCAGATTTTAAGCGGGACACCATTGACTAGGCGGAGTGGGGATGGGGGTCTTGATTAAAAATTTGATCTATATGGAGCAACAAAAATGTTCACAGAATGAAAAAATAATATTGTAAAAAATTTATTTTAATTTTAAAACATCGTGGGACATTGTCAAATTGTTAAAAAGCGGGACATCTGGTCACTTTATATAAATGGTTAAAGTGCTCTGTTGTTAACTCAAAGTTTGGAGGTTTGAGGTACCTCAGAAGAAAAACTGGAAGGTCTCCTTCCAGAAAATGAACCACTGAAATCTCTATGGAGTAGAGTTCTAATGGACACACATGGAATCATCAGAGCTGGTTAGGAATAAAGCAAGAGGAATATTTGGAAAACATGATTAGCAGTCTCAAAGGAAACTTGTGCCCATGCAAGTGACAAGGGTAGGCCATAATTTCTACTAGTCACTTCCCATAAAACATTTGATGACTCCCTTATTCTCTTGCCCACTCAGTGCTTATAGCTTACATTTCCATCTTGTTTAATTTATGCAAAGGCTTCTCTACCCACTCTCCCACACAACCCCACTTCTAACCAGACACCTGGGTTTTTTTATAATACATAGACTCACTTCCCAGAGATCGATTTGCCCTGCCACTCTGGGTTTCCCTCAGAGTTTAGACTTAAGGAAAGGGCCTATGTCTCCTATTCATAAAAATTTGGTTCATTGCCAAAGAAGTCGTTATTGGCCTCCAAGGAAGAATAAATGTAATATTGATAGAAGAGTGCCATCTGTTGATAAGGGGTGATTCAACGGTCAGATTTCCCCGTCTTATCTGCAGGGTGTTCTCTGAAAGCAAGCATGTGACCAGCGTTTCTGGTGTTCCCTTACCTAGCAATTTCCCACCCAAATCAAACGAAAACACACGGTAAGTCATGTTGATTACTTACAGGTGGTTCACTGACGCCAAAGATGTCCCTGACATCCCTGACAGACTGCTTGTTCTTTTTTCTCATGGTCTGAGTATAGGTGTTATATCTCTTTTTTACCGCAGCTGCTTGAGTTCGTGTCAGTGTCGAAAGCAAGGCCTTCCCATCCTCTTCTTCATCCCCAGAGATCAGAGTTGATAAGCCCACATCTTGCAACCATTCCGCTTCAAGCTCTCCTTCTGCAAAATCACATTATCAAGACTTTTCTTAGCAACATATTTGGCATGATGGCATGACACAGGCAGCTTTAGGTCTGTGCATATGATAGAGTAAAAAATAGCATATGCAATCTACAAAGGCCAGGTAGTTTTGAACAGAAACTTCATTGAGCAAACATAACAGTGAATACACATTTTGCACATAGAGTTTGGAAACATCACTAATGTCTGGCTCCAGTCCTCAGTAAGCAAAAATTCGGCCATCCCTGATGGGTGAGAGTTTTCAATTTTCAGTCAGCACACTACGGTACTCAGAAAGCTCAGTTCTCATGTTCCTTGTGTGTCTCTATATGTTTCTCTTACACTAGTTCTACACACACACACACACACACACACACACTTCCAGAAGTTGTTTAAAAATCCATTATCTTTTGATCCTATTTTTCCACCAAATTTTTGGAGCTCAACCTATATATAGTATTATTGTACTTCCAGTATACAGTGTATGAAGATATGTAACAAAACAAAATAAAGGGGGGGAAAGGATGACGGTATACAGAAGCAGAATGTTGTTTATTAGAGTTAAATTAACATTTTCAAATAACTAAAAATAGACATATATAAAAGGAAAAAGAAAATCAAAAGTGTAAACTACAAAAATCCAACTAAATAATACTAATTGTAATAATAAAAATGAGCAATTAAGGGGCAAGGAGACATGCAAGAGACATACAAAAGCTGAAAGAGCCCCTAATAAGATGATTTAAGAAGAAGAAGAAGAAAATAGAAAGAGTCAGGGAAATTAGATGACTAGAAATGGTATCCCAGGATGGCAATGTAGAGAGCATTGACATATTGCAGAGATTGCAGACAGGGTCCTGGAAATACTTATGTAAGAATTCTTGAATGAAAAGTGAATTGGCTGTGCAATTTCAACAATACAAGGCTCATGGAGAAAAATTGAAAGAAAATAAGGCATGCAAAATACAATGGCTTAATGGCAGAAGTCTGTCAATACAGTTGAAGCTTAAAAAACATGGATATTGCAAGGATGCTCTTAAATGTGGGTGTTTTTCAATAAACACTGGAAACTTCTTTGGAGAGAGGTCGGACAATTTGAAAAACGTGCAGATAAATTGTGTAGCTTTGAAATGTTGAACAAAGAAAATGTTGAGATGCTTCCTGAATTAATAAAATATACGGAGATACTACCACATTTTATCACTTATCATCATAAAACACATACAAATCTACTATAAAAATTTTAAAGTGACACATTGGACAGTGTACGATATGAAAGGTATTAATTTATAAATTACTAGGGGTTCATGGGGGAGGAGGGAAATATGGGGAGCTGGAATTTAAAAAAAAAACTAGAGAAAAATGGGAAGGAGGAGCTTATACCAAGGACTCAAGTAAAAAGTATTTGGAAATGAATATAGCAACATGTGTACAAATATGCTTAATACAAATGATGTATTGAAAGTTATAAGAGCTATAAGAGTCCCCATAAAATCTATATATTTTTAAAAGAATATTTCAATAAAAAATAGCTACAAAAATTTACCCAAGCATATGCACACAAATATGGGCTGAAATGCTACCATTCTCAGGTGATAGAAATTGTGTGTATTATATTAATTAATAGAACTCTTTTAGAAAAATTCTTTGTTATTCCCCTCAAAAACTTTTCTGGATGTGTCTGGGTAAGAGAAAGTATAGGAGGATACTTGTAGCACTGGTAACCATGTAACCTCCTTAATAAACCCATAATCATGCAATGCTGTCTGTGAGGTCTGTGTAGCCGGTTGAAAACTATACATTGCTGTGGTAGGGATAGCTGGTGTCAAAATTACTAGCAAGACTGCAGGGTGGGGACCTGTCTGACCTCAGGAACTGAATTTAAACAGCTGACGTAAGTGATGGCAATTCTCTTCCTTTTGCTGTGTAACCAGAAGAGAGAAAGCCCTTACATCATCCTACTTTACAGAAATGTAAACAACATAGAGATTCAGTATTAAATCTTACCTATATAATTCAGCTATAGTACATTTAATACTGGGGTATGAATTTCATAGCCATTTCCATGAGTTCTAGTGTTGTGACATCAATTACCTCCCTGGGGAGTTTGTCTCTGTGGTAAATTGTGCATCCCAAGAAACAGAGAAAACTCATCATATTACCAAAAAAAAAAAAAAAAGTTGAATTGTTTGATATGTACCACAGTTTGGGTCTACACCTAAAGACGGCTACCATTTCAAGATAAATCAATCCAGCATAATGACAAGAATACAAAGGAAAAGGAAATTAATGAACCTGTCACAGTGTCAGTCACAAAAACCAGTTACACTTCATGTGAGATATGTGTAGATCTAGCATTAAAATTGCAATGTTATATGTGTAGAATTGCTATAAGGAAAACATCCATATAGACATCCATAAAGATGGATTAATCTCTATTTGCGGATAGGTGGTCGAACGGCTTTCAGTACAGTGTCTCTGTGTATTCTTGTCATCGTCTTTTGATGCTTCCTGCATCTTTCAAGTTTTTTCCCACAGGGTCTTTCAATACTGCAATTTGAAGTTTGAATTTTTTTCTTTACTTTGTTCAGTTCAAGATATGTTGAGCATGCTCTTCCTTTCTCATTTTCTAACTCTAGGCCTTTGCACAGTTCATAATATTTTACTTGGTCTTATCAAGCTGCCCTTTGAACATGGCTGTTCAGCTCTTACTCAATGACTCCTTTGTCCCTTAGATGCCATTAAGAGCATCTCCTGGGGCTGCGCCCCGGTGGCATAGTGGTTGTGCGCGGGACTGCAGCCCACTGGGATGGAGGTTCGATTCCAGCTCCCAGGAGCAAAGGCTGGGTCTCCTACTCCCACCACCTGAGGGCAGTGATGCCTAAAAAAAAAAAAAAAAAAAAAAGAGCATCTCCTGACATCCACTTTGACCTTTTATATTTACTTTAATGACTTTTCCTTTCTTCATAAATGATTTTGTTTTATATCATCCTTTTCTTTTCCTCATAAATGAGTTTGTTGTGTAACATCCCACAATGTATCAGATCTTTTGTCATCAGGGTTCAGTTAGTCATATCTGTCTTGAGATATGTCAGAATTCAAGATGGACTGAAGGTCATAATTTGGCTCCTGTGGACTTGTCTAAATTTCTTTAACTTCAGTCTGGACTTACATACAAGCAACAGACGTTCCAGGAAGGCCCTAGCTACCCCATGTTAGCTGCTGATAGTGAGCGTCTCCATTATCTCGTCCCACAGAAGTAGTCGATTTAGTTTGCGCATTCCACCTGGACAAGTTCAATAGTATTTTGTGCATTTTGTGTTGTTTAAAGAAGGTATTTGCTACAAAAGAATTAGTCTTGAAAAAATTCTATCATGTGGTCTCGAATTTCACGTCTGTCACCAAGACTGTTTTCCCCCCAACGCCTTGTGTATTCCAATCAGCAATAATTATCAATGGATCTTAACTGCATGTTCTATCACTTTCAGACAGAAAATTTTGGTAGAATTCTTTCATTTCAACAACACTAGCTTTAGTGATTGTTGCATAAATAGATTTTAGTGGTTAGTGAATAGCTACATTCATTGCATTCCCTTGCCTGGTGATAGATATAATCCCTACTGCAGAGAACATTGGACTTCATGATAGATCTTGAAATGTCTTTTTTGAAGATGAATGCAATACCATTTCTCTTGAATCTGTCATTACCAATAGAGTGAACCACAGGATTTTCTGATTCAAAATGGTCAATACCGATGACAGAGCTTCCAGGATCAAAGCAATATACAAGTCAATACAGTATGATAACTGATAGCTTACTGCATTGTAATATAACATAAACAACATATGTATAACATACATAAAGCCCCCAAAGTCACTGCCATCGAGTCAATTCCTACTCTTAATGATCAGAGACTATAAATCTTTGTGTGCAGTGTTACTCTTTTCCTGCAGATCAGCTGGTGAGCTTGAACTGTCAACCTAGTAGGTAGCAGTATAATGCCTAATCCCTATCACCACCAAAGCATATGATACAAAGAAGTTTCAAAATATATGTTAATTATCTAGGTTATCTGTAAGGCAGTCAACAGTTTTAAGTAGATTATTCACTGAAAGGAGAGGTTAAATGTCTCCAATCCTCCCTACAGCTCCATTCTGTTCAAGGTCAATTATAATTATTTTAAATGTCAATGGAAGAGTGTATCCTCAAACTGGGCTGCCCCCAGCACCACAACACAAAAAGAGAGGATTAATAGAGTACAGAGGATTTTTAATCTCATTCAAATGCAGATTTAACTCTCAGTACCACCAAGTACTAGCTAAGTGGTGAATGTCACAATACACTCTAAGCATCACTGTGCTCTCTACACAAAGGAGAGCCTAATAACGAAAACTTGAGGCTGCTGAGGGACGTTATCAGTGTATTTATGACAGATGGCAAAGAATCTGCAACAAAGTAACAATGACAACAGCAACAACAACAAAAAAAACCCAAACTCACTGCCCAAGAGTCCATTCTGACTCACAGTGATCTTCCAGAGAGTTTCTGAGGTTGTAAGTATTTTCAATTTTATTTATTTATTTTTGTTTTTGGGGGCACCACTGCCCTCTGGTGGTCGTGGGAGCTACTCAGCGCTGCTCCTGAGAGCCACCGCTGGATTTGAACCGTCAAGCCCACAGGCCACAGTCTCACACTCGACCACTTAGGCCACCGGGGCTCAGCCCCTCTGAGGTTGTAAATATTTACCAGAGTCTCGTCTTTCTCACCAGGAGTGTGTGGCAAGTTTGAATCCCGACCCATTCATAAGCAGACCAACATTGACCCCACGGTACCAAGAGGGCTCCCTGCTCCTTCTACTTTTCTCAGTAAGTATTGAGCATCGGGTAATCGTTCATTGTTGCCAAAGGCAATTCAAAAGCTTAAAATTCTCATAATGTAAATCAATTTCCATTAACGTGATACTTCCAGTAATCACTTTTGGAATTGTGGAAGCCTACCAGGAGAAAAACGTGGACTAAAGCTCAGGATCAATATGGAACAACCTCTGGACCAAGCTGACGTGTTAGATGAGATCAGTGGAGACACTGAGACTGTGGTCTGTAGCCACCCTCCAAGTCTGGACCTGAACTCACCCTAATGGTTGGTTCAATTTTCAGCCAACAATAGGCAGGTCTGTAAGGGGTTTAACACTAGTAAAGGACACACAGTTTCGAATAATCAACCATCTGAGATCAAAAGGGCAGCATTTTTCCAAGGACAAACTTGAGAAGGGTTGAAAGAGAAGGAAGACTGGAAGCAGGAAACAGGAAGGTGGTCTGAATTGTTGAATATGAAAACGATAATCTGCTCCATAACCCTTCACCCAGTTCACAAGAAAAGTTCAAAATTAATGGATTTAAAACAAGACATGATTGCTATTTTAAATTAGATGCATAGCAATAATAAAAAGTTGCAAATAATGATGTCCTGTAACACAGAATACATATACTTTCACTTCTGGGAATTGAAGGCGGCTTATTTAAAGAGCAGATTAGACTGATTGGTAAATGCCACATCAAAACATCACGCAGGAGTCCTGGAGTCTGCTTACATTATGGCTTCATTTGTATATAAACAAAGACTTCTAAGTGCTTGGCAAATCTAATCTCTTAGCTAAGTAAATATTGTATTTGATATCATGTTTTTATTGTGTCTTTGCTTTGTAAGCCTTGTCTTTTACAGAAAATGCAAAGGTGTACTTAAACAGCCACCCAAATCTAAAACAAGTCATTGAAAAAGATGTTAGGTGAAAGAAGCCAAACATGGATGCACAATTAAACAATTAAATGGCAGTGCAAAAATATTTTAAGCTCACAATTGTGCCTGCCTCTGGAAGGTACCAGCAAGTGGTGGGGAGCAAGGAGAATGACCAGAAAAGGGCCTGTGGAACTTTGTACTTCATGGAACGTTACAAGCTGTGATTACTTTACCCATGGCCATCAAGTTGATTGCAACTCACAGTGACCCTAACATGATCAAGTAGAACTGTCCCACTGGATCTCCAAAGTTGGAAGTCTTTACAGAAGCACAGTGTCACAGCTTTCTCCTGGGGAGAGGTTGGTAGGTCTGAACCACTGATCTTTCAGGAAACAGTGGAGTTCACTTGCGTAGGAGTTATCAACATGCTTGCATTTATCAAAATAGATTGCATTGTACACTTAGGCTCTGTGAATATACTTCTAGGGAAAAAGATCAAGGAAAATAAATATTAAAATCTTGTAGGAGTTCTCTCTCTCTCTCTCTCTCTCTCTCTCTCTCTCTCTCTCTCTCTCTCTCTCCCTGGTATACAGTGAGTAAGTGATTGCTGCTAATCCAAAGGTCCATGGTTTGAGTCCACCAGTTTGTTGAAGGCAATGAGAAGGCATAGAAGTGATGATCATTGCTTTTAAAAGGAAATAAATAATTTATTTTCTTTTCTTTTGGCCACAACCTCTTATCATTATTTCTGCTTATTTTCACTGAAAACTAGTTGGTTGACATGGGTTTCACTTTTTGTTGTCTGATAAAGTGGGTCTGGTAAATGCATTCAAATCCGTACATTATTTTACTGCCAAGTACTTTTCTCTCAAATTCCATCGACATTTTCCATTTCTCTTATTTTCATTTTGTTGTTGTTTATAACTTACATTCAAATACACAGGTGCCACATCCTCCAAGATTAGAATACTCAGTCTGTTTGATTATAATGAATCAAAGTATTTAAATAGCTAGATACAATGATGACAAGTACCTATATGTATGCGCTCCATGGGATTGTGCTGGAAGTAAGAAAGGCCTCTCCCTCCTGTGGGTCTTGTTATCTTGAATCAAAACCTTACTCCAGTCCAGGAAGCCATAGAAAACAAAACAAAACAACAACCCAAACCAGTTCCTGTCCCTGCAAGTCCAATTCATGAGGACTCCATGCATGCCAAAGTGGAACTGTGTGCCAGAGTTTCCGATGGCTGATTTTGCAGAAGTGGATCACCAGTACTTTTTTTTCTGGGGTACGTCTCAGAGGACTTGAACTTCCAACCTTTTGGTTAGCCACCTGTTAACCATTTGTGCCTCCAGGGAATTTCTGTACCTATCCAGTGTATATAAATCAGAAGGGGCAGAGTTTATATGCTGGATGTTACGGATTCATGCAGAAAACTACAACAGAAGTCATTTTTGCCTGTCACTACTCCAAGAAAGAGCTATGAAAACAACAAAACACAGTATAAGGGAAACTAATTGAGTGCCTTACCATCCAAGGGCTTGACCTCCATTGGTGTTGGTTCCTCTTGTCCTCTCTTGTCCATGCAGCTCTCTTTAATACTTTCTAGTTCATGCCAGAAATCTTCCATGGAAGTACTGTCTATGGAGGCTTGTGAGTTGGAACGATTATATGCAGGAGGATGTAAGGATTCATTGGAGAGCATTCTGTTAATTCTTTGGCAGCAAGGAACGGATTTTCTGAGGAGAGAGGGACAGATCTAAGTGAAAAATGAAGGTCTTCATTTAATAAAGTATATAATTAAAGGTAATTTTCATATTAAGGAAAAAAATTACAGTATCTTTAAAAAGATATAACATATGCCTTCTATGGTTGCCTGCCAATTGTTCCATCTCCCCAGATGTTTTGACAAATTCACTTTTTTCTCCAGTTATATGCCAAAAATGCAAAAACAAAACAAACCAACAACAATGGATATGTGTTGAAAAATCAATGGAGGGGCTGTGTGCTCATTTCATTAAAAAAATACAATTGTGGGCTGAGCCCCAGTGGCATAGTGGTTGTGCATGGGACTGCGGCCCACTGGGATGGAGGTTCAATTCCAGCTCCACGGAGCAAAGGCTGGGCCTCCTACTCCCACCACCAGAGGGCAGTGATACCTAAAATAAACCTGTGTGGTAGATAAGAAATTGAGGAAATGATTACTGTCTTAACCAATTAATGGCTACTTTTTTATGTAATAATTTTTACTCATGATGGAGCTCTCTGTCTGGGACAAACAGTTAATACATCTCAGTTAATCCCAAAGGTTCAGAGTTCCCCCGGAGGTGCACCAGGAGAAAGGTCTAATGATAAGAAGCGGTTGCTGTAGACCCTCTGGAGCACAGCTGGACTGGACTGAGACCCACCTGGAGTTCCTTCCCATGTGTGAGAATGTACGCAAAGACAACTTGTTTAGAGTTACTGTGAAATAGTTTTCGCCCATTCAGAAAGTGGAAAGTTATCGACGTGATTCAAAGCATGTACAGTGCAAGTGTCCAAAGCGATGAGAGAAGACATTGACTAATAGAATAATAAGATTGGTAAGAAAAAAAGGTGTGTATAATATCATCGGGGAAAGACGCACTAGGGATGAGACGAGCTGAGCCTGGAGCACAGGGGCCCCGTGTCCCTCAGGAAGAAGGGACCCACCCTGAAGGACATGGTCTAGCAGCTGAGGTCTGAGCAGGCTTCTGCTCTTGCTACCTACCAAAGTCACCGCTAGACAGGGGCCCAAGAGCGAGAGTGAGCAAGCTTCACGAGGCACTTACAAGCATATGAGAGGATTATGCCTGTGTGAACTACCACAGGCAAAGCATTGAGAACATGAAAGTGCTCAATAACCATTAGCTTAAAACAACAACAATCGTGTCCTGAGAGATTTTACTGACAGCATAAAAGCATAACAAAAAAAAAATGGCTTTCCATGATCAACCAATATTGGATTTTCTAAAAGCAGAATCTTCGATTAACTTGAACATTTCCGCGCCCAATAGCTTTATGTACGAAAACATTCTATTCTTACTCTCACATGGTTTGAAATTTGGCATGGAAATGTAGCCTTTGAAAGGTAGAGTTCCTCCAATTTTTCCTTCTTCACTTTGAGCTCTGATGGGACTGACTTAACAGGCTAAGACTAGCACTGGACCAACGTGTGGTCTGAGCTGCTTCACCCAAATAAACACTCTCAAGCGGAAGGATGGAACCTCCTCCGCTGTGGGCTTTGTGCAGCAGGCGGACAATGAAACGGTGAAAAGCAGAGATTGTTTTCTCTGCATATCAAGCCACATCCCACAGCAAACATAAAACACGTGGATCGGTGTGACTGCAAACACAGAAGGAAAAAAAAAATGGTTCCATAATGAAGAAAAATAGTGCTTCCATTTACCCAAATTCTCTGTGCCTTTAAGAACCTTTCTAAATGTCCCTGTAGCAGAAATCTCTGGAATTTAATTAGTGGGTCCTTTTATGAAGTCAGACGTGAAGTAGTTCTTTAGCATTAACTGTCAGAGGTTGAATTTACAAATTTTTACAAATTATATTTACAATTTTTTAAATCCACAGCACTTGCAGAAAAACGTGAAATATCTGCTTTTATTTTCTATGCTGTGCCGTGTTAAAATGAATTGTAAGCATATATATTGATGAAGAACATTGAAAGTTCTGTGCTCTGTAAAAAAACAAAAAACAAAAAATACCCCAAAACATCTTACTTGGAAGAAGTACAACCAGAATGCGCCTTAGAAGCCGGTATGATGATGCTTTTGCTCACATACTTTGAAGGCACCATCAGAATGGGCCAGTCTCTGGAAAAGCACAGCATGCTTGGGAAAGGAAAGGGTTGGTGAACAAGAGGAAGAGGCCCCTCCATGGGAGAGACTGGCATGACAACAATGGGCTCCAACATAACAAGGGTGAGGAGGACCCAGGACCAACGAGGCAGCGTGTCCTTTGGTTACACATTGGCTCACTGAGATTCATAACTGACTCAAAGGCACCTCAGCACAAGCACAGGCTTGACCCCGGGGGCTGAGAGGTTTTCACCAAATTCTTCAAAGTTTGGTGGTAGGATGGCTCTATTTTGCTGACTGAAACACGAAGTCATCACAAATGCCATCATTTCAGGAAATCACAGATATCAAGACAGTAACGGGTTTCCTCGTTTTTCTGCGTGAGAGCCTTTCCATTTGGCAAAAGAGGCAATACTAAAATGCACAAACAAATTCACAGAATACGGTCATGTAAACATTGACTGCTTATAAAACTGAAATTTATATTTCAAGTATGTGCCATCTTCAGAGAAAATATATGACTGCCTCAAAATTTTCTCTCATTTAAAAGAATTAATAACTTGGAATTGCAAATATTTGATAGCCCAAACCGTTGATGTGGATCCAGTCTTAAAATTATGGTATACTGTTTATATGGAACCTTGGTGGTGCAGTCCTTATGCATTGGGCTGTGATCTGCAAAGTCAGCAGTTCAAAACTACCAGCCACTCCAGAGAAAAAAGGATGCTTTTTACCCCCATCGATGTTAATCTCAGAAAATCACATGGGCAGAGGTTTCTATAACTTGGAAGCAACTACAGAGCAGTGAGTTTGCTTTGGTCTGATGTACACTGTTCAGATCACTGTTATATAACTCCAAACTAAACTTCTTTTTTTCTTTTTGTGGGCATCACTGCCTCTGGTGGTCGTGGGAGTCACCCAGTGCTACTCCTGAGAGCTGCCCCTGGATCCGAACCGCCAAGCCCGTTGGCCGCAGTCCCGCGCCCAACCACTTACGCCACCGGGGCTCAGCCCTGAAGGTCTTCTTTCATGTGCATTATCTCAGTATTGTTCTAGAAACTAGCCTCTGCTGTTCCCACTCAAAACCACATCATAAGACATTTTCCCACATCAATACAGACCACTTGAATGGCTTCATGGAAAAGCCATTTAGTTTACCTTGGAAATTAAACACATAGGAAGATATACCTAAGCACAGAAATTTCTGAAGTGCTAAGAAATGTTAAAATATAATCTATGAATTTTAGAAGGAAATAAACATGTGTGGGGCTAAGAGTAGTAATTTCAGTTAAGATGAGTTTCTTACTTATGCAAAGGGTATGTTCACACACACAGAAGGAGACATCCTCTTGAAGTCTCTGCCAGCGGCACGGAGAACAGAGGTGCAATGTAGCTAGCCCAGGCGAGTGACATGCTGACTTCATGTGGAGACCGTTCACCCCAAGGATCCCCTAATTGCAATGGTCAATATACTGTCTTGGCAGGAGGGTCAGACAGCATTTTGGCAACAAGCACATTTGGAAGGGCTGTTTTTTTGTGGGGTGTGAGGGTGCGGGCAGGGGGGGTTGGAGATGCAAACACTTCTCACTTCATCCCACGGTGGAACAGTGACTTTCCACTCTTGAAACATTACACAACTTTGGCCCTTAGGCTCAACCCAATGGTTACATGCATTTTAATCTGCAGTTTCATTCCTTACCATATTAGGATAAAACAGAGCTTGGGCTTCATCAGCTGTTTGTATGTCTCTATCCCTAAACAATGCCAGGAAAATGTTACATGAAAAACAGACTGTAATTGTGTTATATAGCAATTTTTTGTTGAGAAAATACCATTAGGTTTTAAAATTAGATTTTAAGTGTGTGGCAATTACTACAAATTCAAAGTGGCATAAAAAAAAACAAAGATATTATTTTATTTTTCTTCTATTTTCATTTTGATTCATGGCTTGTATTATGTTTTTAATGATTACTAGAGAACCATAACTTTTCACAATCCAACTATAATTAGTATTTTACAATTTCATAATAGTAAAAATACCTTATAAGAGTATAGTTCAATGTAGTCTTCCCAATGGAATACTACGTACAGTCACTCTGAGGCAAGCTGACACAGGGGCTTGCACACCCCCTCTCACTCCTGCCATCTCTATTGCTTCTTTACATGTTCTCCTTCACACAATGGCTATTATTGTGGTGGCTTTCCAACAGTTAATAGCATTTAAATTTTTTAGAATTCTTTTATAATTACACTTTCTACATGTTCATTGGCCATATAGGGTAATTTCTCCTTGGTATACGGAGTTTCTTTAGCATTTTCATTTAGCTTTTCCATTCTATATTCTTACCATTTTTTGTACTGTGGCGTTCCTGGCAACAAATGCCCTCAAATTTCTTTCTTAAAATGTCTTTACATGATAGCCTCTCACTGACCCACAGTGCTACAGAGGGCAGAACTGGAAACACCGTGCAGGAATTATGCCCTGTTTGACATTGGCCCCCCATCAAAGCAAAACATGGAGGGAGCACAACAGAGCAGCAAGGGGAGCAAAGCAATGAAGTCCCTAAGGAATCCCCAAAATAGACTTTGGAATCAGTGGGCAAGGGTTGGCGCTTCACTAGATACAACTGGAAAACATTCGTAAGGGTCAGCAGACAGACCTGGAACTATTTGTTTAGAGGTTAGTTTGTTTGGGGGGTTTTAAAAATGTTTTTCTTTTTCCTTTTCTCATGTCTACCCCTATGAGATAGGCAGGATAACGAAACCCGAGAGAAACTAAAAAGGCCGATAGTTCTGAGGGGAGAGGGGAGAGGAGAAGTAGGAGAAAGAAAAGGCAGCCAAAAAATGCAGGATCAAAGAAACAATACCAGATCTAACATTGATGGTGAGGAGAGTATAAAATACTTGGATTTGACCAAATGCCATGTCAACAAGAGGAATTACTGAGAGCCGAATGAAGACCGAACATGATAGTGGGACAGGAGGAAAGTAAAAAGAAAAAGTCGAAAGTACTGGGAGGCAAAAGACATTTATAGAGGTATAAATATAGGCGTGAACATATGTAAACATATTAATATATAAAGATAAGGATATAGGTCTATGTAAATATATCTATATGTTAAGTATCAAGGTAGCAGACGGGCACTGGGCCTCTACTCAAGTCCTCCCTCAACACAAGCACACTTTGTTCTATTAACCTGGCATTCTGTGACGTTCATATTCTCACACAATCTCTGAAGTCAAAATGGGTACATAAGCAAATGTAGTGAAGAAAGCCAATGGTGGTTGCAGCTTGATGACCTCATTTGGTGGCCTGACAGAGACAGATAGCTCACTTCCTCTGAGACATTACTGATGACAAATCTGATGGAGCCACACTCATGCAGCCAGAATTTGGAAGCTGGAGGAGCCACATGGACACCCATGCCACCTCTGAGATGTTTTTATTGCCACTGGACCCACAACACTTTTCACCCATTGACCTGTGATCTTAGTGTATTCAGCATCATTGCATGGGTTTTGTGAGTCTGAGGAGAAATGGATAGATTGGATATATGGGCTAATAATGGACTTATGAACTTGATCTAGACTGGGCTGGGATGTTTTCTCAATATTCAGTTGCTCTTGTATATAAATCTTTCTTATATACATAGAAGTATCTCTGGATTTGTTTATTCAACCCAGACTAACACACTTTCTCTTCCAATATTTCTTCTGCCCATTCTTTTTTACCTTTTCTCCTGGGACTAGGACAAAAGGTTGGACCATTTGAAAATGCCCAGGATGTCTCTCATAATTTGTTTTGCTTCCCTGCTCACTCTTTCCCTGTTCTTTCCTTTAGAAAATGTCCACTTCCCTATCTTCATAGACAATAATCCTTTCTCCTATTGACCATAGCCAACTGTGAAATCCACCCAACAAATGCTTACTCAGATGTAGAACTTCTTCCTATCTATAATGTCTAAGCTCTTCTTAGATCTCCTGTTTCTCTGTTAACACTGTCTTATATCGGTTTTGTGCCAGCTTTGTCTTTATTCCCTTTTCCATATTTAACAAGTGTTTGTCTCTTAATATAAATGCCCAATCCTTCAGTGCCTCTGCTAATATTGAGTAAAATGGATCACATTTTTCACATGGATCACACTTTTCACATGGATCACATTTTTCGCATGCCCTCCCCCTTTTTAAATAGAATTGTAGGCATTGTGCTTAAAAAGAACTCTAAGAAACTGCAGTAATAGCAATTTCCTCAAAAAAGAGTGAGTCTTTACCCCTAGCATTTGGAATGAGAGGGACATCACCACTATCCAACCAGGAATTGGATTGGGTTGCAGCTTTCATTAATTTTAAGTTTTAAATGCTTTGAGGTAATGATCTCTCCCTGTTCTAGTAGAGATTTGGTATAAACACCAGGTGACTATATAAATTGTTCTCTAGAAATCAGCTGCTGGTCTTGAATATTGCTGGGCTCTCTAAAAGAAAACAAGTGAGAGAAATTAGCTTCTTCATTTTGGGCTTCAACAGATTTCAGCCAGACGCACTAGTTCACACAGCAATTACAGACTCTGATACTTACCCCTCCCAGGTCCCCTTTCTTTTTAAAAAAAATAATTTTATTGGGGGCTCTTACAGCTATTATAACATTCAGTACATCATCTGCATCAAGCACATTTGCATACATGTTGCCACCATTCATTTCCAAACATTTTCCACTTGAACCCTTGGTATAAGCTCCTCTTTAAAAAAAAATCTCCTCTTTCCCCTCCTTTTTAAAAAAATGAATCATTTTCTTGGGTACTCACACACCTCCCCTCACGTTCCATACATACATCATTGTATGCAGATCTCATTTGCACGCTTGTTGCCATCATCACTCTCAATACATCCTCCCTCCACTTAGGCCCCCAGTTACACCTCCCCATATTTCTCTTCCTCCCTACCCCCCATGAACCTTTGATAATTTACAAATTGCTATTTCATATACACTGTCCAATGTGTCCCTTCACTCACTTCCCTGTTGGCCATGCACCAGAGAGGAGGTTATATGTAGATCCCTGAAATTAGTTCCCTCTTTCTACTCCACCATTCCTCCACCCTCCCAGCATCACCACTCCCATCACTCGTCCTGAGGAAATATCTATCCTAAATTCCCCATGTTTCCGACTCCAGTGTACATCCCCTGTTCTAGTTGGTCTTGTCTGGTAGAACCAGGAGCATGATAGTGGGTATGAGGAAGCATTTGAGAACTAGAGGAAAGGTGCATATTTTATTGTTACTACACTGTACATTAACTGGCTCATCTTCCCGAAACCCCTCTGTAAGAGGATGTCGCTTCACCTATTGATGGGCTTTGGGTCACCAATCTGTACTCCCCCATATTTATAATGATATGATTTTAGTTCCTTGATGCCTGACACTGGATCCTTTCAGCACCTCGTGGTCACGCAGGCTGGTGTGCTTCTTCCATGTGGGCTTTGTTGCTTCTGAGCTGGATGGCCGCTTGTTTACTGAAGCCTTTAAGACCCCAGATGCTATATCTTTTCATAGACGGGGACCATCAGCTTTCTTCACCACATTTGCTTATGCACACATTTGTCATCGGTGATCATATCAGGAAAGCAAGCACAAATCAGGAAAGTGAGCACGGCCAGACCCCCTTTCTTTGCTGGACTCAGGCCCTAGCCAGTGTTAAACAGAGCCAGTAAATGACCACAGAGAGAAATGACCATTGGTCTCACGCAGTAAGAGTTCCTCCCTCCCTGGAGCTTATTTCTGTTAGACTTTGTGCTCAAGTTCTTGAAATGGCTTTTACAATATATATTTTTAAAGTTATCTTTGGTTCTCTAGCTGCTTTCAGAGGAATGAAAATCTGTCTCAACCATCTACCGCCTGCGTGAAAGTGAAGCTGTCAGAAAGCACTGTCTGCCTGACGGATGAACTGAAGTTGTACACTTGGTATGCACAGCTTGCATTGCACATTTACAATGTTTGTCAGTCACTGATCTGTATCAACTTCAGCACTGGGAATGTAGTGGTGGAGTCTAGCCTGTCAATCTGGAGATAGCCAATGAGGCCTCTGTGTGGGCATGGCTTTCTCCTGAGAATTCTGGGAAGTCTTGCAATATTTCCCAATTGGAGATGAGAGACTTGACTCAGTCCCTGGGAGACATGCTACTGACAAGACAAGATGGCAGCATAGACCCTGAGTTCTAGGAACTGGAGGAGCCAGAGGAGAAGCCACATGGGCTTACCCCGATGGAACCAGACCTCTGAAGCCAGAAAAGCCACAGAGAAACTCCTGCCAGCGCTGAGATGCTTCTATCGCCAATGGATACTGCTGATGGACCCTGAGCCATGGAAATGAAGAGCGATGGGGAGATCCCTGCCAGTGCTGAGATGCTTCTACTGCCACTGGATACACAGACTGCACCCACTAGCCTATGTTTGTCCTAGTGTCACTGTACATGCTTCATGAGTGAGAAGGAGACGTTATAGACTGATATAGACATATGCGCTAATACCGGACTTAGGACCTTGGACTAGACTGGGTTGGGATGCTTTCTCAATATTCCATTCCTCCTGTATATAAACCTTTCCCTTATATCCATATGCATGTTTATGAGTTTGCTTCTCTAGTCTATCCAGAATAACCCATGATGTTACTCAGAAGAACTGAATTTACAGCAGGACCATCAGGCTTGCCTTCAGAGATGTCTGTATGACGGTTCAAACTACCAACATTTCTGCTAGTAACCAAGCAGCTAACTGTTT
The DNA here is from genome assembly GCA_004026705.1 of Nesogale talazaci. Taxonomy (NCBI): domain Eukaryota; kingdom Metazoa; phylum Chordata; class Mammalia; order Afrosoricida; family Tenrecidae; genus Nesogale; species Nesogale talazaci. The sequence goes on from PVJH01000580.1 coordinate 159,804, forward strand.
TTGCCTTAAGAAGTCCTTATGGATCAAGGTCCCTAAATTGTACTGAGTTGCAGAAGGTATACTCTGTGCTATCTATCCACAGACATCCAGAAAGGCAAGAGAAATCAACTGCTTTCTAAAAATCACTCTAAATTTCATGGCTGTTGTTAGTGTTACTTGAAGCCACGAGCATTTGTTGGGGCGAGGGGAGGAGGAGTATGACATGAACTCTCTCTCTCTCATCCCTACAAAGGAGAATTCACAAATAAACTGTTCAAGGCCATAACTTGCAGGGTCTCACTTTTTGAATTTCACTTTTAATCACATCTGTGGTTCTCATCTAAATTGGGTTACTGTGGAGTTAAACATCATCCCTACATAAAGGTACAAGGGATATATTCAGATAATACATTTAGATGACATATTCATATGACTATAAGACTGAACATATTTCCAAAGGTGCAGAAAGAATAGCCTCAAATCAAAGGTTCTTCCTTGTCCTCTGAAAGGAGGACTTGGTTTCCCATCACTGTCATGGTCTCAGATGTGCTCTGGTGGAGCAATGACACTTGGAAACATTGTGGGACACTGTCGTGGACAGAGACTGCAGCAGGACCCACTGCTCTGTGAGTTGGATCTGGGCAGAATCCCAATGGCCCTTGCTTCCTTGGGAGGCCCTGCAGTTAAAGTCAGAGGACAAAGAGCTTGTTATTAGGCACTGGCCTCTCAGTAATCTTTGGATTCTAACTTGTTTATAAACAAGTTCAACTTGGATGTTTTGCAAAAAAGCACTTGAAAGGCAATGATGATAAAGTAAGCTATAGTTTCAAGGTAATGAAAGTCAGGCCACAAGGAGTTCTTGGCTTCCATTTTTGGGTTCCCTGACACTGGGTTTCTCAACTAACCCAACACCCTATCCTCATGCATCCATTCTGCTCTATTACTTTCCTGGCAGGTCACACAAGAGGGAGCAGATGAAGCTATTCTGCGAAAAGGTAAACAGGTCTGCTTAAACCTCTGTGTTGGCAGTAAAGGATATGGAAAAATGTGTTTGTAGATTAATGGGGAGCTTAAAACTGCAAAAAAAAAAAAATCTTAGTCAGCATGGAATATTTGTAAGGGTTTTGAAAGGTGCAGTTCCTGTTAACCAATTGAGGCTTATTCAGAAATGAAATGTTTAGGCCTTTGTGTATCAATTCGGAGTATCACTATGATGGAGCAAATGGGCATTGAAGAAAGAACAAACATCAAGCTAGCATACAGCGAACCAGTGATATTTACAAAGCAGCAAGTTTGAATGGGTCAATGTCTAAGGGACAGTAGAGAATCTTTTCCTAGAGCACATTGTTCTGTGCTAGTTCTCATAATCTTGTCTTTGAAAATAACTCATGTTATATTATTTTCCTTTCTACTAAATACTAAAGATGAAATGGGCAACTGGAAGAATTGATGCTTATATGGTTCTCATATTAATGAAAATGAATAAATCATATCAACGTATACAAAGATATGCATTCCAATGTAAAAATGATATTTTGTTTATATTGCACATATTTAGCTAAAGATAGGGAGAAATATCTGGCACTCTGCCATACTGTTGTCCCTTGTAATTACTATGATACTGAAAGCTAAGTCATTGGCATTTCAAAGGACAGCAGGGTCAAAAAGTTGAACAGGTTCGATGAAGCTACCAGACCTGGGGGGGGGGGGGCGCGCGCGCGGGGAGAAAAAACTATGAAGAAGAGATTAGCCACTGTATCAGCAATGAGACACTGTCCAATAGTACTGACAACCTTATCAATAGCAATGGGACATTATTAGATATTGGATAAAACCCTCAAGTCTGAATGAACTCAAAATATGACTGAGGAAGAGCTACTGCCATCTCAATGTAGAGTTGCTACAATGATGTGAAAGGAGTAATTAAACCATTTGGGACTCTCACTTGCTGCTGAAATATTGCTCAAAATGAGAATAACATTTGAAAACATCTACTAATAATCGGTATGTGGCATTACAAAGTATGAAAGTAGGAAAATGAAATACAAAAATCAATACCTGATGCATTAATTAGTAAGCGGAAATGGACTATTATTGGTCATTTTAAATCAGACAGTCATATGATTTACCATGGTGGACAGGATACATTCAAGATAAAGGGTTTCACATTCATTGTCAAAAAGGTATTTCTCTAAAAAAATTTTTTTAATTTAAAAAAGGTATTTCAAGAGCTATCTTATAGTATAATGCTGCTTATGATATGATCATATTTATATGTATACATGGATATCCAGTTAATTCCTATGCTACTATTTAAATTTGTGCACTGAACTCTAAAGTCATTGACAAAGAAATTGAAGAATTTACCAACTTCTTCAATGGATCAAACATACAAAAAAGGATATATTGGAAGTTATTGATAATTGGAACATGAAAGCTGGAAACAAATAGGAAAGCAGAGCAGTTAGAAAATATGAACTGAGTGATAGAAATGAGGATCATATCATAGAGATCCCATAATTGAATTCTGCAAGACTTGTTCATTGCAAATTTCTTTTTTTCCAAAAACATAAAGGTCAACTCTGCAGGTAGACTTCATTAGAGAGATTATGTAGGAATCAAATTAGCTGCATCTGGGAACAGGAAGCCCAATATCAGCAACCAGAACAAGACCAGGGGTTGAATGTGAAATGGACCATCAAATGCTCATATGAAAGTTCTTGTTGAAGTTGAAGAAAATTAGAACAAGTCCATGAGAGTCAAAATACGACTTTGAGAATGTCCCATGTTAAGATTAGATTTAAGGCACAGAGTGTTAATGTCAGAAGGTCTGGGGACCCATGGCAAACATCATGAACATTCTTCAGGTGAAAGCAAAAGGTCACTAAAAACCAACAGGAAAGAAAGAGAAGCTAAAAGCCATGTCAGAAGAGATTTTGATCCTTTTAGTTATAGTGTGGTCAAGGCAAATGGCAGAAATGATGAAGCCGAATAGCTGAACAGAAAATTCCAAAAGGCAGCTTGAGAAGACAAAGTCACATATTATAATGAAATGTACAAAGACCTAGAGTTAAAAAAAAAAAAATCGAAGAGGAAGAACATGCCTAGCCTATCTTAAAGAATTAAAGAAAAAAAAAGTCAAGCCTCAAATTGAAATATTAAGAGATCCTACAGGCAAAATATTGGACCCTATAGGAAGCATCAAACAAAGATATAAGTAACATACAGAAGCACTGTATTTTATTGTTATTTAGGCATTTCAAGATATAACATATGATGAAGACCCAATGGTATTCAAGGAAGAAGGCCAACGTTCACTGAGAGCATTAGCAAAACCAAGGCCCCAGGAACAGACAAATACCAATTGAAATGCTTCAATAAGTTAATGAAGCACTGTAAGCGCACACTGGCTTAGGCCAAGAAATCTGGAAGACAGCTACTTACCCAACCACCAGGACCCATTCCAAAGAAAGGTGACCCATCAAAACATAGACATTAACAAATAATATCAATAATCTCACATGCAAATTAAGCTTTGCTAAAGATAATCTGACAATTGTTGAAGCAGTCCATCAACAGGGAACTTGCAGACATTTACACCAGATTCAGAGGACTTGGAAAGGGGGCTATTATTACTGATGCCAGATGCACCTTGGCTAAAAGCAGGGACTGCCAGAAAGATGTTTCCTTGTGTTTTATTGACTATCGAAAGCATTTGACTAGGCAGATGATAGCAAACTGTGGATAGTATTGAGAAGAATAGGAATTCCAGAACACTCACTGTGTTCATGAAACCTGTGCATTAACCTAGAGTTAATAAAACATTTCAGTAAAACAAGGGAATTCTGCATGGCTTAACATCAGAAGAGGCATGCATCAGCCTTGTAGACTTTCACCATAGCTATTAAAACTTTATGCTAAACTGATCATAGGAGAAACTGGAATACATGACGAAAAGATGCCCTGAGGACTAGAGGAAGACTTCTGATGACACAATCTTCCACAATGAAAGTGAGGAAGACAGGAAGCACTTGCTGATAAGATCAAGGACTTTAGTACAATTGCAGAAAAAATGTAAGCAACAACAAAAAGACAAAAATCCTCACAACTAATTCCTAGATAACTTCACAGTATCAGAGAAGGATTGAAGTTGTTCAGGATTTCATTTTGCTTGGATCCATAATCAATGTTCATGGAAGCAACAATTAGGATATCGAACAACATTTGCATTTGTCAATATGCTGCCCATGACCCCTTTAAAGAAGGTCATTTTGAGGACTAAGTTGTTTCTGATTCATGGCAAGACATTGCCAGTCCTCTCTTATGGAAGTGAAAGTTCCACAGAATAAGGAACTGGGAGGAAGATTGGATAGGGAAAACTGAAGAACAGTCAATGTATTTGAAAGATGGTGCCTGTGGAGAATATTAAGTTTTGTTGACTTCCAAACAAATCTTGAAAGAAGTATAGCCTCAATGCTCTTTAGAGGCAAGGATAGTGAGTCTCATGCACTTTGGACACGCTATCAGAAGAGACCAGTCCCTAGAGAATGACATGTAGAAGTGCAATCAAAAAAGAGCAAGACCCTCAATGAAAGAGGTTAACATGGTGGCACAACAACTTGGTGTCAACAATCAAAAATAACAACAATTTCAAAGATAGCACAGGTCTAGGCAGTGTTTCCATCTGTTGTAGCTAAGGTCATTATCAGTCCGAAATCTACATAACAGCACTTATTATAACAACAAGGGAGAAATGGAGAGTGACTGTTAATGGACACGCAGCTTTGGGGGAGTTTATTTTAAAAAATCCTTTAATTGTATAATAGTGATGACCAATGCACTGCATACTTTAAAAAGAAAATCACCAAGTAGGATTGTTTTATGTGTTTCTGTCTAATCCAGTAGGTACTTTATGAGTTTGATGTACTTAATCATTTTGGTGAGGTTCAGCTAATTCTACAAGTGAATCATCTATCATTTTTAAAGATAAAATGAAGCACAGAGAGCTATTCTGTTGGCATCTAATCCATGTAAAGAGGCTCATTCTCTGTATTCAGATAGAGGATACCCCATAAAGAATCTATAAACAGAAGGTGAGTGAAAGGAAGCCTTCTTTTGTTGTGATGGGGCTCATTAACTAAGTAACAGGTTGCCCGTCAGAGTAGTAGCAACCGAAGATCCATTTTTGGGATAAAGACATTTTCTCAGCCAAAGCTGGTAGCCTTTTCTCCCACCCTTAGTATTTCAATTTTTCAACCCCCATGGGTTCTCGGGCTGGCCTAGCCTGCTCAGACAAAAATCACAAAGCACTTTAGTTCTGCCAATAAGTACAGGAGGCACGCCTACTCCATCAGAAAAGCTCCTCTATTCTCTTGATCCAGGCTGTCTCCTGGTAATCTCTGATTCTGCTGCCACTATTTCTTTAATAATATTTCTTGATATCTCTCACTATTACATCTGATTTTATCTGTCTCTTTAGTTGAATTTTATCCTTTACCCATTCAGAGACACCTGGCATCATAAAAATACTGGCCATCTGACTATTTCTGCTTCTTCTGAAATTACTATTTCCAATTAATTTTGGTAAAAAACATTTCAAGCTATTTCAAAAATAGATGATCATGTGTTCTCTACTCAGTGATGTCATGGATGGAAATGTGTACTCATCCCAAGTGAGTCAACTTGGTGGAGCCATGATCGCAGTGGTTTGGCAATTATGTAATCATATATGTTGTCAATTATAAAACAATGTGGTCATCCTTAATGATGTATGAAGAAATTAGGGTGGGATGCAAAACCTTTACTCGGGTCACAGCCCTGACCTGATGTAGTTTTTTTCTTTTTTCCCCTGGGAGGCCATCAAAGTAGTTTTGGGGGGTTGGGCCTGTGAGATGGTTAAGGTTTACTGTGCCACAACCTGGCTGATACACTCAAGTGGGATTCATTGAAGGGCGGATTGAAAAACGGCATGGTGAACCTCGCCTTTCTGGTTCTGCGGTCTCTTGTTTTCTGATGGTCAAACCAGGGTGCAGCTGCCTTAGTTCCCTGCTTCAGCTGGCAAGGCTCACTTCTTGTAAGACATCCCTGAGAAGCCTCATGGACCTACCCTGATGCAGCCCTGGGTGCTAGAGCAACCGCACAGAGATCCTTGCCAGCGCTGAGATGCCTACACACTCACTGATTCGGTTTTCCTCCTGTAGTCAGCATCAGTGCCTGTGCTGTGAGGTTGAAGAGGACTCTGGAGATCGGTGTTGCACATATGGACTAATGTTGGACTTATGGGCTTGGCCAGCACTGGGGTTGGGGTGCTTTATTAATGTACACTTAGCCTTCCTATAAAGCTCTCTCTTACAGATAACAGTTTCTGTGGATTGTCTTCCCTAGTTTACTCATACTAGCACAACCTGCCTCACTTTTTTCCTTCTAACTGCAGAGATTCAGTTCTGACTCATAAGGACCCTCTCGGACACAGTAGAACTGTCCCGTGGGTTTCTAAGACATAAACTCTTCGTGGTAGAGTAGAAACCCGCACCTTTCACCTGAGCAGCAACTATACCACCAGGAACTGAGATGCAGTGACCTGACTACTACCAAGAAAGCAGAGGCAAGAACAGAGGGAGTCCTCTGGGGTCTTGGTGTGGAAAAACTCCCAGATCCAGGAGAAGTTTGCTGCCAAGACACAAAGGAGATTTCAAGGGAATCCTGGGTCCACAGTTGTAAGACTTTCTCCCAGAATAACCAGGGAGAGAAAGGCTTCCCTTAAAGCGGGCACCCTACATTCAAACTTCTAGGTTTTTGAATTGTGAGAGACTAAATTTCTGTTCATTAAAATTACCTGTTTGTGATATTTTTGTTACTGCAACACTAGACAAATAAATAACAAGCTGCTACATATATTTGTATTGTATGATTTGGAGGGGTCTGTTGCAGCTGACATCATTATGTAAGACCTTCAAAGTGGATTAAAAAGATAATGTATAATCGTATCTCCATTTTCCTCACTCAGGCTCACTTCATGATGATTTTCATCCCACAGGGTATCCCTGAACAATATCCATCTTGTAATTTGAAGATGGCTTCTTCCTCACATCTATAAGAGCAACATTGAATGGAATAAGGCTTAACTCAGGTTTCCAATGAGTCAAAAGATGTTACTGATTGACAGCTGAAAGGGGATTTGAGAAATACCAAAATTTTCGGGATTGGAAAAATTATGCTCAGAATAGTTAAGTTACTTGCCTAAGGCCATACCATTAATTAGTGAGGACAAGATGATGCAAAGAACCCTGGTGGTGTAGTGAGTTACGCACTGGTCAGTGGTTCAAATCCCCCAAGCACAGGGTCAGCAATTCAAGTCCACCAATAACTCCACATGAATGCTTAGACTATCCTCAAGATCTGATACGGATCTAGCGCTCCATAGTGTTAGAATGGCATGGCAGGAATGGCTGGTGTCAGAACAGGATAAAGAAGGACGGAGGGTGAAGTCAGGTCTGGCCCCTGTCCCATGGCAAGAAGAAAGTCAGTGGATTTCCACCCCCATGCCATGAAAATGCACTAAAAATAGAACTACCTTATGATGCAGCAAGCCTTGAAAACAGAGACTCTGGAGAGTTTATACATGAAATATCATTGCAGCACTATCCACAATCACCAGATGGTGCAAACAGCTGAAATGTTCATCAACAGATGGATGGATGGATGAACAAAATGCAGTGCATACACAACATGGAATAGTATTCAGCCAATAGGAATGAAATCTTGACACGTGCTACAGTATGAAGGAAACGTACAGACCAAGCAGAGGAAAATAATTCAGTCATGAAAGGACAAATATTGTATGACCTCATATATATATATATGAGGTTATATATAGAAATATATAATATATATTCTATATATGTGGAAATATAAGAAAAGAAAACAATGTAGAGACCAAAACTTATGTACAGAAATCTCACGAGATGTAGTTCCTTGGTTTGGAGATTTCGGTTTATGGTTTCATGTTACATCCAAATTAATATGTCTTTTAAGTTATTTAATGCTTCTTTTCTACCTCCTAGTTCATTGCATAGTACTAAGGCTCTTCAAAAGTTCAAGTAGCTTCTCTTTTTTCTTTTCCTTTCTTTAGTGACTTTTTTGATATAGTACTCACATCTCATACACTTGACCAACAGGCCCCATGGGTTGAGGAGAAAAAAATTGCTGTTTAAGAGGCATTAATTTTATGTTAATAGTGGAGGAACAATTTGGAAAAGGACATCAATAATGGTTGTATATGATTAAGAGTACAATCATTGGCACTGAATTAACACACATACAAGTTGTGGAACTGGAAAATGTTTTGTTGTGTATATTTTTGCCACAATTAGAAACAACTAAATTCATGAATCACAATGAGTATAAGGAAGAAAATATTCTAGAATCAAATGTGGTGATACTTGGACAACTCTTTTTGACATGATTAGATTAGTGAAATGTATGATATATGAATAAAGTCCTAATAAAACCACTTAAGAAAAAGGATAAAACAAGTGACAATTGGTTAGTCAAGCTTCACTTTGTCTCTATTCACCTGGAACAGCAGAACAAGGGCTGTCAGGTAGAGGAGGCTTAAATGGAATATGTGTCTCACTGCTTCCATGATACTGCCTTGTTACCACTGCTGAGTATTTTCATCAAAGATTCTATAAAACAATCAAGATCAAGAGGAGAAAAGTGCAGGACAGAATGTCAAATTCTCATAAACTCTAGAATTTCTGGAGCTATTGAGTGTGAATAAACCCCTGTGTAAAGGTAGGTTTGTTGTGCCAACATGGCCAATGAACACATGTGAGATTAATTGAAGGGTGTAGAGATAAATGACTCAGCGAGTCACACCTTTCTCTCTCTTGCTCTTAGATCTTTGGACCAGTGTGCAGCCGGCTGTCTTGCTTGTTCTGTGCCGCCATTTACAAGCTACACTACCCGTGGGACACTTAATCCGTGGACTGTGTCGCTGTAAGTTGAGGTTCCTTCAAGTCCTGCTTTGCCACACTACTGGAATATACATCTCTTGAGCTGGGGAGTGTTGGACCCTGTCATCTGGATTACTGTTGGTGACCTGCCTGGCTGTTTGCTGCCTGTGGTCAGATAACCTGAATTGCTCTACAGAGGACTACTTGGCGGCCCTCAAGACTTGAAGGCCTGCCAGTGTATTAGCTGTCTCACAGAAATGAATTGCATGGAGCCATTAATACTGTTTTATAGATTATCTGTTTATTTATGTTAGATATATATCTATCTCTCCATATATATAATTATTAGTTTCCTGGTTTTGTTTCTCGAGAGGACCCTGTCTAACATATCATGAAACTATTGTCCTGTGATAATCTTTAAACCTTGGACTGACAATACCCCCTGAACACAGTAGTTTAGTTTAAACTAGTAAAATAGATCTGCCTCGAACATTGCACTTTTTAAAAAATAATTTTATTGTGGGCTCTTACACCTATTATAACATTTAGTACATCATCTGTATCAAGCACATTTGCACACATGTTACCACATACATTTTCAAACATTTTCCATTTGAGTCCTTGGTATAAGGTCCTCTTAAAAAAAACACTCCTCTTTCCCCTTCTCCCCGCCTTTTTTTTAAATGAATCATTTTATTGGGTACTCATACACCTCCCCTCACGTTCCATACATACATCAATTGTATACAGATCTCATTTGCACACTTGTTGTCATCATCACTCTCAATACATCCTCCCTCCACTTAGGCCCCCAGTTTCACCTCCCCATATTTCCCTTCCTTCCTACCCCCCATGAACCTTTGATAATTTACAAATTGCTATTTCATATCATACACTGTCCAATGTGTCCCTTCACTCACTTCCCTGTTGACCATGTCCCAGAGAGGAGGTTATATGTAGATCCCTGAAATTAGTTCTCTCTTTCTACTCCACCATCCCTCCACACTCCCAGTATCACCATTCCCATCACTCGTCCTGAGGGAATAGTTATCCTAAATTCCCCATGTTTCCATCTCCAGTGTATATCCCCTGTTCTAGTTGGTCCTGTCTGGTAGAACCAGGAATATGATAGTGGGTGTGACGAAGCATTTGAGAACTAGAGGAAAGATGCATATTTCGTTGTTACTATACTGCACTTTAACTGGCTCATCTCCTCCCTGCAACCCCTCTGTAAGAGGATGTCGCTTCACCTATTGATGGGCTTTGGGTCACCAATCTGTACTCCCCCCTATTTATAATGATATAATTTTAGTTCCTTGATGCCTAAAACTGGGTCCCTTCAGCACCTCGTGGTCATGCAAGCTGGTGTGCTTCTTTCATGTGGGCTTTGTTGCTTCTGAGCTGGATGGCCGCTTGTTTACTGAAACCTTTAAGACCCCAGATGTTATATCTTTTCATAGCCAGGCACCATCAGCTTTCTTCACCACATTTGCTTATGCACACATTTGTCTTCAGTGATATCAGGAAAGTGAGCACACAATGTTATGGTTTTTAGTTCTTAAACCCTGATAACTGATCCCTTTGACAACTCATGGTCCACACACTGGTGTGCTTCTTCCATGTGCGCTTTGTTGCTTCTGAGCTGGATGGCCGCTTGTTTACTCAAGCCTTTAAGACCCCAGATGTTACATCTTTTGAGAGCCGGGCACCATCAGCTTTCTTCACCAACATTGCTTATGCACACATTTGTCTTCAATGATCGGGTAGGGAAGGTGAGCATCATGGAATGCCAATTTAATAGAACAAAGTGTTCTTGCATTTAGCAAGTACTTGAATGGAAGTCCATTCTGCTGTTCTACTTTTTAAGAACTATCTGAATGGACTCATATAGACAACTTGAAAATGAGGCAGGAACCTTATGAGGGAGGGGCTTTATATTTATCAGGGAAGAGAAGCTTAGAAAAACAGGGTGAGAATCCTTGCATATCTCAAAGAATGCAATCATTGTCACTAAATTGTACATGTAGAAACTTGAATTGGGACGTTTTGTTATGTATATGTGCAACAACAAATTGAATAAATTTGGGGGGCCATCACTGTCCTCTGGTGGGAGTAAAAGGCCCATCCTTGCTCCTGGAGAGCTGCTGCTGGATTTGAACTGCCAGTCCAGTGGGCCGCAGTCCCACACACAAACCCTATGCCACTGGGGCTCAGCCCCCAAATGAATAAATTTTAAAGAAAAAAAAAAAAAACAACAAAGAAAAAGAACGAGGGCTGAGCCCTGGTGGCATAGTGGTTGTGCATGGGACTGCGGCCCACTGGGACGGAGGTTCAATTCCAGCAGTGGAGCTGGGCTTCCTACTCCCACCACCAGAGAGCAGTGATGCCCCGCCCCCCCCCCCAAAAAAAAAAAAGAACGAGACAAAGTTTGGAAAAGGCACTTAATCAAAAGCAAAACAATATATTGCTAAGAGGGAAAATGCTAAAGTGACTGATTTTCATAATAACCAGGAGTTATAATATCCTTTCTCAGGATATTATAAAATTGTTCCTGATTTTTATCACATAAAAATGATCTGCAATTCTATGCCATTCATCTGCTACCAACCTAGATTTGGCTCATCTCAATACCAGATTCCAAATTTAATACTAAGTATATTTATGAAAAAGCCTTAACTACTTTATCATTTATTTTTGTGTGATCTAGAAAAAAACTGAATTTCATTAAACAAAATACCCATCTAATTCTTCTTTTCAGCTTTCCCTTTAAACCAACATTTTCATTAAAAATGAAATGGCATTGGCAATTTGGTAATTTTTGACAGTCTCTACGGAGTTAATTAAATTTTTTTTTAAAAAGTGAAAATCTGACTCAAAGCCCCTCAACAGGTGAAGCGACACCCCCTCACAGAGGGGTTGCAGGGAGGGGAGGAGCCAGTCATGGACAGTGTGGCAACAATGCAGGATGCATCTTTCCTCTACTTCTCAAATGTTTCCTCCCACTCACTATCATGATCCCAGTTCTACCTTACAAATCCAGTGAGACCAGGGGATGTACACTGGAGCCGGAAACATGGGGAATTCAGGAGAGATCCCTTCAGGACCAGTGGTGAGAGTGGTGATACCAGGAGGGTGAAGGGAAGGTGGAGTGGAAGGGGGGAACCAATTGCAGTGATCTACATATAACCTTCTCTCTGGGGCACGGTCAATAAGGAAGTGGATGAAGGGGCACACTGGACAGAGTCCGATATGAAAAAGTAATAACAATGTGTAAATTATTAAAGGTTCATGTGAAAGGGGGAGGCGGGGGGCAGGGAAAAATGGGGGGCTGGTACTAGGATCCTAAGTGTAGGGAAGATGTTTTGGGGGTGATGATGGCAACAGGTGTGCAAATGTGGTCTGCATACAATTGACATATGTATTGATTGTGATGGGAGCTATATGAGCCCCCAATAAAATGATTTATATAAAAAAACTGAAAACATGTTAAAAAGTCTATCTTAAGGTAATCACTGTTCTCTAGTTTTCCTTCTCAAAGACTAATGAATTGTAGAAACCTGTTCCAAGTAGTGCCAGTTTCAAAAAGATAACAGAGCTATGGTAATCTAGAAAAGAAACAAGAAAAAAAACTCCCCAAACCAAAAATGAAGCACTAGGGAAGGGCGAAAACGCAAGGAGAAACACATCGCATAAACTTTCATGGGGCTGAGCCCTGGTGGCGTAAGTGGTTGAGTGTGGGACTGCGGCCTGCGGGCTTGGCAGTTCAAATCCAGCAGCGGCTCTCAGGAGCAGCGCTGGGTAGCTCCCCTGACCAGCAGAGGGCGGTGATGCTCAAAAACAATAAAACAAACTTTCATGAATATCTGCAGCCCTGACATCTATGCACTGAGACCAGGAAGGCACCATCCCGGTTATTGTGTTCTCCGTCAACATTCTGAAGCAAAGGCATGTGCCGCCACCCCAACAGCATTGGAAGGTACAGTAGCATTCTCTTTTTCCCAGTTTCAAAATGATAGAGGACAACTGTAAATAAAGGCAGTCACGTTGAGTTTTTTTTGATACTGTTCTCTCCAGAGGGAGTAAGTACATGTCCAAGTGGGTTGTAGTGGGGAAGACAAGCTGTGTTCCCCAGAAGACAGCAGACTTCTATGGTGGGTTTACTGTACCTCACACAGTCCACCTCAAGTAGCAACTGAATGGCAATAAAGAGAGGCCCAGGAGCTCTCTAAGTGAGCATATACATAAGAAATGCTTCCTTTTCTACAGTGGCATTGAAGTTGGTCCATATGGGGATCGGTCTATTACCATCACAAGTTTCTGGAACCCTCCACCTTCCCACCATCATTTATTCCTTAGCAATTTAAGAATCATTTTAAACTTTAAATTTTTTTAAATCATTTTATTGGGGGCTCATACAACTCTTATTAAACCAATACATACATCTACTGTATGCACACATTTGTACACTTGTTGCTCTAAAATGTTTTAAAAATATATAAATAATAGGTGCGTGTGTGTTGAGATTTGTCTTTTATATTGCTCCTATTATTCAGCAACCATCTGATTGGACTTTGACCACTATGCAAATTTGCCAATCTTATTATTTATAAGATCCATAGGCTGTTGCAATTAGATATTTTTGAAATGTGAGAACAAAGTTGAACCTTCCATAATTCAGAAAAAAAAAGAAAAGAGCTTGGAGAATTGACTGTCACTGAATTTCTTACCCAGCACAACAACCTAGATTTCCTGTTAACACGTTTTTCTTTAGCTTATTCCAACTCAGGGAGACATTACTGTGTACACGGTAGAACTAGAGCATAGTCAATGAAGTACTCATTTATTTAAAATCAAGAAAATCTGAACATCTTTCAGGAGGGTGGGTCAGAAAGACTTTGGAAAAAAGAAACTGATCTGTACGTACGTCACAGATGCAGTGAGGAAATCAAGGAGGCAGGCAGGTATGGGCTCAAGTTCACCAAGAGAGATTTGCTTTCCTCAGTCAAGAGTAAAGAAAGTTTGTATGAACGGGTGTAAATCTCACAGCTAACCTCTAGGTTGCTAACCAAAAGGGGTAGAAGTCTCCCCTTCCATTTAAGAGAATGCAGGTTCAATTGGCAACCAATGGACCACATGTGTAGCCAGTGCCCTTTAGTGGAGCCATGTAACTTTCTGCGAGGCTGAACAGATTTCAGCAGAGCTTCTTGACTAGAACAGAGTAGGAAGAAAATCGGCTGACTCATCAGCCAGTGAACCCCTATGCATCACAAAGGCCTGACCAGCAACTGAGGCACAAAACTGGGCAGGCCTTCAGTTCATCGTGCACCAATCACCAAGGGTCAGGAACTAACTTAATTGCAGTTAACACAATGCCAGTTTTGGTGTCTTTTACACGTATATAGATATAGGTGAGGGCATATGCATGCAGGTGTGGTCTCTGCTATTGTTGATTCTTTTTCATTAATGCTCAAGCCATGACCTGGAGCAGAGGTCAGCAGACTAAACCTGGAGGGCAAACCAAGCCCCTACCTGTTTGTGATAATGTCATTTTATGAGCATACCACCATAGACCTTTTTATGCCTTCCTATGGTTACTTTGGTACTACTAGAGTTGAGCTGACTAGTGGCTACGGAAACTACATGGTCTGCACAGCCAAAAATAGTTTCTCAGTCCTTGTCCAGAAGATACTTCCCACTGCCTGATCCCATGTCTATAAAAAAGTGAGCCTGGTGACTCAGTGGGTTAAGTATCGGACTGCTAAACACAAGATCAGTAATTCACACTCATTACCTGTTCCCTTGCCTGGACACTGTGAGTTGGAGTCAATTTGAGTGTAGTGGCTTTGGTTTGGTTTATAATGATCCTCTGCTAGCCTCAGTCTGTCACTATGTGCCTGCTTTAGACACTGGCAGAGGCTTGGCTCGCCCAAGAGGCAAGACTATCCTCTGAAGCTCTTGAGTGGTAGAAAAACATCTTCCCTATTTCTGCATCTCTGGCACATGCTGTACCTGTTTGGCACACCAAGGAACCTCAACCACGTACTCCTCTTTCTGGCAAGAAAACAAAATGAAACAAACCCAAAACTCATGGCTGCTAAGTCAGTTCTGCTTCACGGTGACCCCAGAGGGCAGGGTAGAACTACTGTGAGGTTTTCCTGGACTGTAAGGAAACCAGAAAGCTGGTTTCGAATCGCTGGGCTCAACGTGTAACCAACAGGGCTCCTAACCCCTTGCACAATTCTCCGTCTCATCTCAGGAAGAATGAGAGGCACAGTTCATATCCTTTTCTTTTTTTTTTTAAGGCATCACTGCCCTCTGGTGGTGGGAGTAGAAGGCTCAGCCTTTTGCTCCTGTGAGCTGGAATTGAACCTCTATCCCAGTGGGCTGCACTCCTTGCGCACAACCACTATGCCACTAGAGCTCAGCCCATATCCTTTTGCTCTTAGTTCACACTCAGAATCTGAATCTTTAAAAAGTTCTCCATATAGAGAGATAGGTACACTCTCAGATTCACTCTTGGGTATAAAAAATTATATATATAATATACAATTATATATAATGTATATATAGGTACAAGTATACGTAGGTATACAAGTACATAGGAAAGTATTTGAAAGATAATTTATAAAAAATAACTACTAATTTTTTCAGTCTATTTTTCAAGAAATCTTAACAATTTAGCCTTGTTTCATTTTTCTTTATTTTATCTAATTGAAAATTTAAACTGGTCAGGTTCCATTAGATCACTGAAGCTTAGCTATGAAGAACCCACAAAAAGCAAGAAAGGGAAAAAAGGTCTGCTAGTCTGGGTTGACTACAGACACTATGTATAATAAAAAATTTTATATCAAAGAGTAATTGCCTATTAAGAAATCATCCCATAAGTCCAATATTAGTCAAGGCCAGAAGTCCAATATTAGTAAATATGACCAGTGCCAGTCTATATATTCCTTTTCAGGCTCACAAATACATGCAATGATGCCGAATGCAGGAGAATTAAAGGTCAATGGGTGGAAAATCTTTTCGATACAGTGGCAGTAGAAGCATCTCAGCGCTGGTGTGGGTTTCCTCCATGTGGCTCCTCCAGCTCCAGGACTCTGGCTCCATCAGTACAGCCCCACGCAGCTTGTCAACAGAAATGTCTCACAACAAATGTGTGTGTTGCGAGGGAAGAAGACAGGATTTCCCAGAAACCTCTGGAGAAGGCCATGCCCATACCGATCTAATTGTCTATGATCTGATTTATAGGCAAGACTACACCCCTTCCCAGTTGACAGATGATCTAACTATCATAAAAGTTAAGCTATTAAAGTGAACCTAATGAATTAACAAGAAAAACTGAAAACCCTACAGAAAAGAGCTGGAAACAAAAGGTAACCGGGGCACCAATAATGAGAGTGGAGATACCAGGAAGGTAAAGAATGGAGGGGAACAATAAGAAGCAGATACGAAGGGCTCAAGTAGAAATAAAATGGTTTCAAAATGATGATATCAACAAATGCACAAATATACTTGACACAATGGGTGGATGGATTGTGATAAGAGTTGTATGAGCCCCCAATAAAAGGATTAAAAAGAAGAAGAAAGAAATAGTGAAAAATATGTGTCTTTTAAAAATCACAAAGTTAAGGAAAAAAGTTGGGTTAAGTCAGGTTTTCTGGAGAAACAAATTCAGTTTCTATGAATTCTAACACTCTTCTATGAATAGGACATAGAAAATAACACAACCATACCCCCATCATCAGGCAGTGCCCTGCACGGCAGGTTAGAATCCACCCCAACACTTTCACACATCTTCCAATTGACATACAATCGCCTAGCTAAAACATACAACTCGTGATGTTCTGAGACAGGCAGCAGGACTACTCAAATCACTTTCCCCCTGGTGGGATTTGGGCCAGTGGGATTTTCTCCAGCAGTGTTTCAACACTCCTGCCATTCAGAAGGCTATTTCCTCAATGTTTTTCTACTACCTAATGTCAGTGAGTCGATGCAAAAAATGGGATACTTTTGCTAGTGCTATTGCAGGCAGGCAAAAAAGCGTAAAGATAAAGGAACTGGATTACTTCACTAAGTTGTAAAGGGCACAAAAATGTGCAGGAACAGAGCTTGCTAGTCTAATTGCCATTTTGAAACCTACTTTGTGGTTGGGATTGAAAGGACTAGGAGCAAAATATTCATGATGCTTGATGAGATAGGCTATAGAAAACAGGAAACAATCTTGGGAGCTATTTTAAGCACAATTTCTTCCATGTCTAACAATTTTGCAATAACTTAACCCTAGAATTACATATCAAGCTCAATTTTGAAAGAGAAATTTTTGAGAAACAGCTAAACAATGTTTAATATTTTCTTCCTCATTGAAAAATGAAAAAAAATATTAATATTATCATTATGATTTAGAAATCACAAAGCATAACCTCTTGCTCTCTTTCATATTCACTGTAAAAACAATTGAATAGCAGGTAATCCAAAAAACTCTCAGACTGATGAGAAAAATGTCCATTCATATGGTTAATTATATTTTTAATGCCCTTTTGGATGATTTTGACTTTTATAAGTTCCTCTGAAGAATTATTTGTCTAAATCAAATCCTTGGCATACTGGAAGCCAATATGCATGCTCTGTTGATGAAAGCAAACAGGACATCACTCAAAATCAACAACCATATATTTGATGACTCACAACCAGGCTTAACTTGGAACTGGGGAGAGGCAGGAGGGTTGGTGAGCATGGTAGAAGGCTGGGAAGGGAAACATACTTAAGTAAGTCCTAAGAAATTGCCAGGAATCCTTAGGTTTCTATGCAAAACCCAGTTTCTAGAGCCTTAACTATAACTATCAGCCACTGATTCTGTTCATCCTAAATGAATTCCCTTCATGCAGAGAAAAAAAAATAAGCAAGAAGTATAATTAAAGATAAATGTGATAAGCATATAGCCTGAATACTTAAAACAACAGTTTAAGGAATCATGAATGAGCAGTCATTCTCATTTGTCTTTACTCCAAACAGAAGAATCTTCCGTCTAAATGCCAACGTCTTGATAATTCATCATGGGCCAAGCATAATGATGACATGTAAAGATTGCACATTTATTTGATTGTATATGTATTCTGTTTTTTAAAAAATAGGAAGTTCAAGATATTAAAGGACTTGCCCAAGGTCACATGACTTAAAAGTAGAATGGTTTTTTTTTGTTTTTTATTTTTTTTAATTTTTTTTTTTAGGCATCACTGCCCTCAGGTGGTGGGAGTAGGAGGCCCAGCCTTTGCTCCTGGGAGCTAGAATTGAACCTCCAACCCAGTGGGCCACAGTCCCGCGCACAACCACTACGCCACCGGAGCTCAGCCCTAGAATGGTTTTTTTTTAAGAGAAAGCTTGTAAACATAATATGATCAGTATAAATGCCCGCCGCAAAACCTCCTAGAGTAATTAAGGTGTTTCCCTCAAGATCTTCATTATATTTGGCTTAATATTGAAAACAAAATCTGAATCCAGTCAATGTAAGCATCAGGATGAAGCTTTAGTTGGAAGTGAGTTCAAAATTCAGATTTACGGGCATGAGCCATTTGTGCCTGTGAGCAGTGAATTAACTTCTGAACCAATAGGTACGAGAAGAAAGTAAGAAGTTGGAAGCCTTGGGTAAAGCAGTGGAACCACAGAGTTCCATTATTTCCTCATTTCTTGCTTAGCTAAAGACAAGGATCTAAAAGGGACATTCATCTTTGTGAACCATGCTGCTCACTTAGCTATGCCACTCACAAGGTCTATTTCACAATACAATGGACATGTGTTTTTTTATTATTACACTTAATGTGCAGGAGCTAAGAATGCTGTGGGCAATCCTGCACAACAAAAAAAACAGTCTTGTGTTATAACTGACTTTCACAGACCTCGGGACACACTTACCATTGGAGGAAACTGGTTTGTGAGAGGGGGTTTCAAAGAGTTCATGGAAAAATGCAATGAAGAGAAATATTTTGGCACCCAAGTAAACTCTGGCTAGCGTATAAGAACATGTCAGGAGAGCATGAGTAGCGGTCCTGGGAAGGATAAGGTTTCAGTGTAACAGGAACTCCTAGTAGAGCAGCCTTTTGCAGTCAGGTGATTGGGAGTCAGTGTGACTCCCAGTGACCCCTGTCCCAGGGAAAGAAACCTTCTGCCCTCCTCCAGGTTGCTGTTTGATCTGTCACGGTCTCCATGGCAATCCATCTCTTTAGGGCTCTTCTTTGTCCCTGACATTCCACTTGACACAGCAGGGTGTCCGTTTTCCGAGACTGGATTTGTCATAAGCAACATACAAAGACCAAAGCAGGCCATCGTGCCTCTAAGAAGTCTCTGGTTGCATTTCCTCCAAGACAGATTTGTTTGTTATTCTGCTAGTCGCTGGTTTTTGCTTGTTTTGTTTTATACCCAATAAACTTTACCAACAGCCCAATTCATAGACATCACATTTTCTTCAGTTTTACTAATTAATTGTGCAACTTTCACATGCACATCAGACTGAAAATAACCTGAGGTTTGAGTCATACACATTGTGATCGTTATAGTGGTATCCTTGTTCTTCTGAAGATATGCATAATGCAATATAGTATTTGACTTCTTGACAGTCGCTTCCATGACACTGATTGTAGATTCGGGTAAAATAAAATGTACCAAATCCAGTCTCTTGTTTGTCCTAGTGCTGTCTGTGGGTCCGGTTATGAGAATTTTGTTTTATTTTGTTTTTGTTTTTTTGGACATCACTGCTCTCTGGTGGTGGGATTAGGAGGCCCAGCCCCACTGCTGGATTTGAACCTCCTTCCCAGTGGGCCGCAGTCCCATGCACAACCACTACGCCACCGAGGCTCAGCCTCGGTTACGAGAATTTTAATTTTCTTCACATTGAGGTATAATGCACACTGAAGGCTGGATTCTTTGTGGTTATATTCAGGAATTGTTTCACATCTTAATTAATTTTAGGAAGCAAGTTGTATCATCTGCATTCCACCGATGGTTGATTACTCTTCCTGTACTCTTGAAGTTTCATTCTTTTTACGTAGTTCAGTTTCTCAGGTTATTTTGTCAGTCCATAGGTTGAATAATACAATGAAAGGACACACCTTTTCTGATTGACAACCATACAATACACTCTTGTTCTGTTTAAATGACTACTTCTTATTATATGTGTAAGTTCCACATGTGCATAGTATAAGTGTTCTGGAATTACCTTTCTTCACAATGTTATATCTGGTCTGTAAGGACCCAAACAGTTCAATCCTTTACATAGATAATGAAACACATCATCTTGATGTTCTCTGCTTTCAGCCAAGATCCAGCTGACATCAGCAGTGATGTCCACATCCTCTTTGAAACTGTGCTTGACCTTCTGGAAGCTCCTTGTAAAGATCCTGCAGCATCCTGTAGAAATTTACCATCAGCAGAATTTTACTTACTTATGATATTAATATTGTTTCATAATTTCTGCATTGAGTTCTGTTGGGTCAACTTTTTTTGAAATGGACACACAGATGGATCTCCTCTAGGTATTTGGGTTTCTCGATTTATTGGCATAGACAATGAGTGCTTCCAGCATGGTATCCATGTTTAAAACATTTCCTTGGGCAGTCTCTCAAGCATGGATTTTGCTAAAATCGAAGCAAGAACCAGCATCAAATTTATGATGCAACTTTGGAAGAAGAATGGTAAAATTACTGATGCTTTGTCGAAAGTTTGTGGAGAATGACCTGCCACTCAAGATGAAACCAGCAGGGGCAAAATAATGACATGTGCCAGACTGAAAGAGTGCTGATAAGTAACTGCAGGAACAAGAAACAACAGCACAGCTCTACCAGCTGGTTCAGTTTACATGATTCTGACTAAAAATTAAAGTTGAGCAAAATTTCTACTGAATAAAGCCAAAACCTGTCCTACCCAGAACAGATAAGAACAAACTTTCAATTTTTTATTTTAAAGTCAGAACACAACCCTGCCATGAAATACGGCTACCGCATGATACTGGACACAAAGAACAATCAAAATAGCGGCTACCCGAAGGTGGAAGTGGTCTCAGTCAAACTCGCTGCCATTGAGTGGATTCCAGGGGAGAACTGACCCTTCAGGTTTTCCTCCCACTCTCAGAGAAGCTAGGATTTCTAACTGTTGACCTTCTCCTTAGCAGGCCACTGGGGAATGACATGCCACCAGGCTCAAAGCAAAAGAGGATGGTTTAAAGGTCGTGAAAACATTTTCTTATTCTCTTCTTAAGCACCTGAAAAATGATAATATTTGATAACATCATTGTGAGAATGTCTCTTAAGAAAATCAACCACAGCTTTAGCTGAAAAATATGCCCACAAAAATTTCACCAGAGCAGCGGTTCTCATCCTGTGGGTCACGACCCCTTTGGAGGTGGAATGACTTTTTCACAGGGGTTGCCTCAGACCATCAGAAAACATGTATTTATGATGATCTACAACGCTCCTCTATCCATCTCCAGGAGATCCGCCCACAGATGAGTACTCAACATGCAGACTGTTACCCATGCTATACCATTCCTCGAAACAAAATTTCATCTATTTGTGATAAAAATAAATATTTCACAATATATATTATTTTTGTGATTAATTGCTTTGCTTCAATTATACTCAATTTGTAACAATGAAAATACATCACGCGTATCAGATATTCACATGATGATTCATAACAGTAGCAAAATGACAATCATGAAATAGCAATGAAAATAATTTTTTTGCGGTGAGGGGAGGTTCACCACAACATGAGGAACTGCATGAAAGGGTCACAGCCGTAGGGAGGTTGAGGACCACTGCCCTCGAGAGGCCTTCTCTATCACGTCAATGCTCCTGATCACTCCTCTCCTCAAACACGAGCAATTTTGCAAGAATTTCAACGGGAAAGCATTAGACTTTACAATCATTATTAAGGTTCTTCTAATTTAATAGTTTCCTAATCTTAAAATAATCATTAAATGTCACTTAATAATGTAAAAATGACTGCACTGGTGTGGTCTAATCCTCAGTTCTTTAGAATGCGTAGTTCTCAATAGAGGTCTAATTCCTACCTACATGTCTTGATCTTTATGGCACTTACATTGAAAAATAAAGTTTACTGTTCATGTTTTTATCTTTTCATTCCATATCTCCACAACTTTTTTTTTAAAGCTTCCTGTCTTTCCTTTTATGTTTTGCTTTTTATGGCAAGTGGACATTCTATTGATCTTTTAAATTGTGTGCATAGGTGGTAGTTTTTATCTGTAAATTTCAATTCTGCTTGGAAAATTAGAATGGTGTGTGGCAGGGCTAAGAGTCAAGGGTATAGATGCTGCTTTCATTTCTGGATAATTGCTCATTCCTGGCTTCCATACAATGCCTTCTTCGGGATCTCTTATTTCTCTGAGTCCTCTTAAGCACTGAGAATTTTATCTCCAGGCTTTTATCCCAGCCCTCCATTCTTCATGCTTTCTTTCTCCCATTTATTCCTATGACTTTGACTAAGACGTAAATGCCAAATTGTTCGCAAATCTAGACTCTGAATTCCTCCCTCCTCTTTTGCCAAATTCCACAGCACATTTTCTATTATTCACTGTATCCTATTTGGATTTTCTGCTACTGAATGTTTTTGAATTCAGTAAGTCTGAAATAGCTCACTATACTCTCAATAAAATCTATTTTTTTGTATGTGTTCTTTTTTTAAAAAAATGATAACATCATTTAACAGCTTTACCAATTTAGGAAATTGAAATCATTTTGAACTAATTCAATATTTAACCCCCCCAGAATAATTGTTCCCCAAATCCAAATTATCTTAAGTCTTGACTATTTCTAAAACACAAAGACCAAGTTGTTGGAAAGCAATGCAACATTCATTTTATTAAAGATGGTTTAACTCAGTAATTGCACTTAAAGTATGGCCTATGGAAATGATAAGAGTCTTAGAGATTTTCTGCACAAATATGCTAAACATGAGCTTGTTTTGATATGTTTTGTTTTAATATTTGGAAAAAACAATTCTTTTTAGTGCTATGGGGGCAGATTCTCTCTTTAGTCACAGAAAGCTGCAGGGAGTTTGGTGTTGACATGGACAATGGCGCAGGTGCCAGGCATGGTCAGGCAGAACACAGCCAGGCAGGAGCGTACATGACTGGAGGAGACAGGTGGATGGTGGCATCCAGGCCAATGAATGCCCTCCAGTTCAGTGAGCAATAAAAGTTGGGGGCAGGGGAATGGACAATGGCCCACATGGACTCTGTTACTCCAATCCATTTGTGTGCATGAGAGCCCACATCTACTCCTAGGACTCGAGACGCCTAGAGAAAAAGGACTCAGTCATTCCCCGCTCCACTCTTCTCCCAGGCGTAGTGGATCCACCTGCCCGTCCCCTTCTTCGGTCCACACCCACCATCTCTGGTTGATTCAGTTCCCTGCCAAGATGAATGGTACCTCGATTTACTCCTGTTTGTTATAGAGCAGCAGTTCCCAACCTGTGGGTAGCAACCCCATTAGGGGTTGAAGGACCCTTTCACTGGGGTCACCCCATTCATGACAATAGCAAAATTATAGATATGACATAGCAAGGAGGATAATTTTATGGGTGGGGGAGGGGGAATTCAGCACAACATAAAGAACTACAGGAAAGGGCCACGTCATTATGAAGGTTGAGAACTGCTATTATAGAGGGATTTTTGCAAACATGTGTCCAGGTAGCCACCTTGATCTAGAAGTGACTTTGTCTTTTGTAATTGATTCACATCAGGTTTCTTCTCATTTTTAATAAGAATTAGAACTACAACTTCATCATCTCATTAAATTTTTTAATCTGCACATAAATTTGTACTTTGTTCACTTGCTGAGAACACTTGATCAAAATATTTTAACAAAAGGTGCACAATATTGGACTTAGGAACCCAACTAACCAAACTCACTGACACTAACTCAATTCTGACTCACAGAGACCTTGCAAGATCAAGTTGAAGTGCCCCTGTGGGTTTCTGCTTGCTTTCAGAAACAGAACGCCTCTTCTTTCTTTTCTGGAGTGGCTGGGAGATATAAATTGTTGACCTTGGGGTTAGCAGCTGAAATGCATAACCGACTCTGCACCAGGGCTCTTTGGACTAGTGAAATGTATTGTGATATTTTAAGATTATACTGTGATTTATAAAATCAAAATTTACAGAACTCTTGTGTAAAAGCTGCTAAGTCTATAAACTTACCAAACTTATGAAGACCATGACTGCAGAAATAACTACATTTCAACTATGATTTTACAAGCAGAAAATCATCCAATTTTCTGTTAGTATTCTGTTAGTATTCTACTGTGCTATAATAGATGAACTTTGCTGACTTTATATTAATAGTATGCAATCTGGGGTTTTGTAGACTCTACCTGGCCCTGAGACACAAGAAAAGTAGTTACTGAAGCTGTTTACATATAAACAACCCCCTCATGGGACTTGTTTCTTTGTTTTTCTTGGTTCTGTGGGTTATCTCAGTCAATTGGCTTAATGCTCTCCTTTTTGTCGGTTTGTAATTTGTGTGTTTAGGGACTGAAAGGTTTGCAAGTGGGCACCAAAAATGCCACAATTGGTCTTTGTTCACTTGGAGCTGTCAAATAAAGGAGCATCCGAGATGGAGCAAATTAGTGATGTGACACACAGTCACACTGCCAGTCAAACTTTGTCTTCCCTTATGGTAAATAAAGACACATGCTCTTCTAATGTGTTTACTGACCAGTCTAACCTTCAAGAATTGACCTTAGAAAAGCTCTGAAACACCAACAAGCATCCCAGAGGGAATAGCTTTAGACAGAGGCAGGATGTTATCAAAATCCTGTGACTAAGTAATGAACTGAGTCTAATAAGAAAATCATCTTACCAAACTATATTGTCTATTTTAAATTAACTATCCATTTGTGATGGGTAGGTTTGTTATGCCAACATGGCCACAGAAGATTGGTAAGTCTGTTGTGATGGCACGGCCAAAGAATACACAGGATGAATTGAAGGGCAGAGATAGGAAGGGCTCAGCGAGTCCCACCCTCTCTCTTGCTTCCGGATCTTCGGACCAGAGAGCTGCCTTGTTCGTCCTGTGCCTCGACCTCCAAGCAACACTACCCATGGGACACCTAATCGTGGACTGTGTTGCTGTGAGTTGAGGATCCTTCAAGCCCTACTTCACCACGCTCCTGGGATATATATCTCTTGAGCTGGGGATTGTTGGACTCTGTCATCTGGCGACCTGCTCTGCTGTTTGCTGCCTGTGACCAGATAGTCTGGATTGCTCTACAGAGAACCTGCCTGACACAACATTCTTTTTTTTTTTTTTTTTTGGCATCACTGCTCTCTGGTGAGAGTAGGAGGCCATGAATATCCATTCTAAAGAGTATCTTCCACATTTGAGAGTCTATGAACAGAAATTGGACTCTCAGAGCATGCTTAACACAGCTTTGGTAGTAGATGCATATTGGAAGAGACATTTACTACATGATTTACAAGAACATCATTGGGAGGGGCTACCCTAAGATCTCTTTATTAATCTCTTAGACCATCTCTAGTTGCATTAGCCACAACACAGTAAAGCCAAGGTAGCACCATGGGCTTGTGTTAGAGAACCAGCCTCTAACATATCATCACGGGTCCAGTAGGCGCAATCGTACAACAATAATTAAAGATTATAGTTAAGCCATAGAAAATATGAGCGATAGAAATAATGGAGGCAGACACATGATATGGTCACTTGCTCACAGCAGCCCCAGTTGGTGGTCCATGTGAAGAGAGAGTGGGCAGGAGGAGGAGAGGGTATGGGGCAAGAGAGGAGAGGGAGCGGACGTGGGGGAGAACAGGCGGCACAGCGGGAGCTCCTTTAGTCTCATCAAGGCTTGGATACCTTTTGTGGACATGCAAGCCCCCTAAGTACAGGTAAGCACATACGTCATAGGAAGGGGCGATCCTATAGGATATACAGTAATGAGGGGGATGACCTAGGGGCATATACACGATAGGAAAGGGAGGTATTGGGGTGGGTCCTCATGTGACAAGGAGAGCAGACTCCAGGTTCATGATGGCGGCCCAATCTTGATTGTCCTTGCGTTGGAAACTTGATTTAGCCAAAGCTTTCAGAGGAAGTGACCCACTGTCCTAACAGGAGAGCATCAGCCCTATCTTTGGTGGGAGAGAAAATGGCCTCTGGATAGCTGGAGCCTTTAGGGAGAATATCTGTAAGCTTGTGACCTCCCACCAAATGCTGGGAAATAGTTTCTAAGATTTGTATATTTTGGGAAAGATGTAATTGTGGAAAAGTCCTATAGTCCTCCAACAAACTTGTCAACCTGTGGAGAAGTGAAGACCACCTAGAACAACATATGGTCTATAGCAGAGAGCATCTGAGGTAGGCAGCTAATCCACAGGAGATGGAACAAGATTCTATGACTCTTACTGAACCTTATATTATTGTGTTTTGTGATGATTCATAAATTAGTAGGTTTGATTAATACTTAAGAGTCATTTTCCTTTGTAGCTTATTTTAAATGAACATTCATTTGAGCTGAGCTGTATTCCTAAAAGTCTTTTCTGATGATTGCACAGAAATGCATTAATTAAATTGGTTCAATAAGTAGACAGTACCAGTGAAGCAAGCAATGGACCACAACTATAGGTGAAGACCTCAAATAACCTTTAAGAAAGGAGAATTTGAACTCTATAGCAAGTACTGAAAGTAATTCCAAAGATGTTTATGAGATAATTTTCTTTTTTCTCTCTCCCTATTAATTCCCTTTGGGGGGGGGGGGGAATCAGCTTCTTCATTCCTTGGAGCTTGCAGGTACTCATAGGTATTTGTTGCACAGCAGCACCTGCTTCAATTCAAACAATTCTGATTGCACATGTTGTAAGTGTTCCTGTGAGAGAGGCTGCTATTTGTCCAAGTATGACATCAGCAGGAAGTTTGAGGACAAGGGACTATAATCAGGTATCGTTCTTCGAGATTTTGAAATTCTATTAAGACTACAAAACCCCTAATCTTTTCAAAGAATTTTTCAAAGAAACATCTTCAAATTCGACAAGCAATGATATTGTAATTTATATAACTAGGACCTTTATTCACATATCATCTTACTCATATCTCTATGCTACCAGCTGTAAATCTTTATGGGAGCAGAGAGCCTCATGTTGGAGTGGCTGGAGGTGGTTGGTGGTGGCTGAAGGTGGCCGGTGGTGGCTGGTAGTGGCTGGAGGGATCAAACAGTTAGCAGCCCAGAGTGTGTCACCAATCTGTGAGAGTTGACTCCAGAGCAGTGAGATTTATTCCCTTTTCCTTTTTTTTTTTTTTTTAATCAGATCTCTTGCTGTCTTGATTTGGATCATAACGTTGTCTTCCCTAAACTGAGATGAGAGCAAGAATTTGTCCTTCTATTCTTATTTGCATTCCTAGCACCAGCCTGGTCACGTGTCATTGTCATGACCGATAGAAGAAATGATTATTGAGCTCCAGGGAGTTTCATTTATTAATTTTTGAAAGATCACCAGACCTTTCTTCCTAGATTACCTTAGTGTGGAAGCTCTGCGAAAACATACTCAACCTCATAGGAACAGCACACCAGCCTGCAGATGGGTGGTGGCTGCAAACGAGGTGTACTGGTCAGGAATACAACCAGGTCTCTTTCAAAGAAGGTTGGAATACATTGGCCTATCCAGACAACCAAAACCATTGGTATCCCATTGATTTCAACTCATAGTGGCACTGCAGGGCCAAGGATGGCACTGCAGCACAGAATTCCTAAGGTTTTAATCTTTCCATCTTTCTCCTGTGGCGCAGTGGTTGATTTGAACTGCCAAGTTTGTGTTTCCACATCTGCCTTAAATCAGAATTAACTCCAAAGAGCAAACAAATGAAAAACCAGAAGAGGCCTGTGTTTAAAGAGACTGCGTGGAAAAAAAAAATAAGACAGGATGAAAGCTGATTTCTACAGTCCATCTCTAGGCAGACCCACCAGGGCTCGGTAGTGGTAGCTGTAAAGATAAGACACACAAATGGAATACTGGAGGCAAAGGAATAAAAGACTATGCAGTGCTGTCTAAGGCTTCCTTGGAAAAGAGGGAGAATACAGTTGGGGTGGTCAGGAAGACGTCTGTGCCCCACCACTTTGCGTTTGGTCTCAGGAGTACTTTGCCTAAACACTCTAAATCCATTCTAGAATTTAGAGATAGTATCGCTTCCAAACATTTTTGGAAGAAAGACTCAAGAAAAAGCAGAAGACAGTGACCATGATTATATTGTGAATTTTAAAAATCCATCTCGAAGTCCATTACAGATGCATATTATATAATATATATTTATTTATCAAGAAATCCCTTCATTAAGCTCTAGTCAAGTATTTTGGAACAACATCGAAAAACAGTAAACACAAATTCCTTGTATTTAGATCTTTCCGGCTGTTAAGAAGCAGTGCTTTTCACCCTGTGTGTTTTACCTCAATCACCTGAAGAATGCAACATCAGTAACCATGGTCATGGTGGTTTTTGTGGGGTTTTTTTCCTTGTCATCATAAATTTATCTTTTTTTTTAATTAAAAATCATTTTATTGGGGACTTGTACATCATTTTTCCAATACATAAATAAACATACTGTGACAAGAACCCTCACACATCCGCTGCCGTCATCATTCTCCAAACATCCGCCCTTTCCCCCAGCCCCTGGTGTCGGTTCCTCCAACCCCTCCCCTGTTCCCCTGCTCTCCCTCCCCCATCAACCCTCAACACTTTATAAATTATTATTATTTTGTTGTATGTTACCCTGCCCGACACCTCCCTCAGCCCACTCCCCTGATGACCATCCTCCAGATAGGTCATATGTAGATCCTTGCAGTTGGTTCCATCTCTACCCCACCTTCTCTCCACCCATCCAGTAGTTCCAATCTAACCACCGGCGCAAGGGGGCTCATCCATCCTGATTTCCCCATATCTCCAGCCCCCCTCTCCACTAGTGTACCTTCTCCAGTCCATCCGGATGTACAAGGTAGAGTTGGGGGGTAGGGAGACCTCAGGAACTAGAGGAAACTTGTATGCATCATCACTGCCCAGCTGCACTCTGACTAGTCTGTCTCCTTCCCATGGCTCCCCTGTAAAGGGGTGGCCAATTACCCACCAGTGGGCCTTAGGTCCCCACCCTGCTCTTCCCCTCACTCGTAATGAAGTGATTCCTGTTCTTGGATGCTCGATACCTGCTCCCTTCGGCCCCTCTTGATCACACTTGCTGGTGTGCTTCTTCCCTGTGGACTTTGCTGTCTCTGTGCTGAATCAGGTGACTCGATTGTCTTCAAGTCTTTGAGACTCTAGACATTCAATCATTTGGTAGCTGGGTACCATCTTTTCTTCTACTCTGTTTGCCTCTGTATCCATTTGTCTTCAGCGATATCGGGAGTTAATTGGTTCATTGATTTTGATTTTTGTTCTTTGATGCCTCATGCCTGATTGGTGGTTTAGCAAAGAAACTGTCCTTGAAGTGTGGAGTGCAGCTAGAGAACCCCCCAGGCATCTGTCAGAGGACTGCTGACTGTGCTGCCACACCCACTGCATCCTCAAGCCCACCTGGGGGTGGGGGGGAAGAGATGTGGGGGAGGGGCAGCTCACCCTTTGCCCTAGGAACTGCCAGCAGCAAAACAAAAACAGCAGATTCCAAACTCTTGGCTCCAGTTCAAATGAGAGATAAAAATAGTTTGGCAAAGACAAGGACTGGTGGAACAAGTTTTTCTACCTCCACTCCAAACTAGGAAGAAGAGAGTAAATAAGAGAGGAGCCTGGGGAAACACTGAGAAAGGTACAAGATGTGCAGGTCCCAACTGTAGCCCCAGGGCATACTCAATGGATCTGGATGGAAGCTGGGGCCAACACAAGAAATTTGGGGGCATCTGTGGAAAAGAGGAACTTTGCTTCTTCAGCTACTAAGGGGAAAACACCTTGGAGATATATTCTATCACAGGGCAGGAAGAATGCAGAGGTGGGGGGTGTGGGGGTACGGACCTGGTGGGCTGAGGCCTGTGGGA
Source organism: Nesogale talazaci (assembly GCA_004026705.1). Lineage (NCBI taxonomy): Eukaryota > Metazoa > Chordata > Mammalia > Afrosoricida > Tenrecidae > Nesogale > Nesogale talazaci. Next base: position 189,773 of record PVJH01000580.1, read on the forward strand.
TCAGGAGTTTCCCCACATGGCCCTGGTGACTGAATAAAAGGCAAAAAGACATGGATTCTGAGAGGGCCTGACACCCCCTCATGATGAGATCAGGGTCCCATTGGCAACAGCGGCTGAGTGCAGAGGTCCTATCTGAAACCATGGCTGAGACATGGTGGGCACCAGCTAATGGTCCATGAAGTCAATGTCAGGAATTCAGGCATTCACATGGAAGGAAGAGCAGAATGAAGGGGGGGAAACCCTGAATATTCATGAATTCTATGCGGAAAGCAACTTATAAATTATTTAATTGGTACAAGCTAACTAGCCATGGCTATTACCAAAATAGGCTTTTCTCTTATCTGTCAGATATTAGGGCTCAGATTTGGGATATCAATTTGGCTAAGAAAAATAAAAAATATTACAGTCTCTGACTTAGAATTCATAATTGATGGATTTTTTAGCAGCATCCACCGCTTGCGTGATAAACTCCACAGGATTGATGGAATTTTAGCAGCATTCACTGCCCACATGATAAACTCCATCTGGAGCAGCAGCAGCCCCGGACCAGCTGCGTGTCATGCACAAGTTGGTTCTCCGGGCATTCTCACCCACACTCTGATTTGGAGACAGCAGTGGTCTTGGCCCAACTCAAGCTCAGCAAGTACAGTTCCCATGGAAAGCACTGGAAACAGCTTACCTAGGTCCTGAAACTGGAGACATGCCCCAGCTGAAGTCTGAACACAGACAACCCCACCTGCCACTGCTCAAGACAAGACTGCTCACTCTGTTCTCCAAGAGCTCACTCTAATCTGGTATATTTCCTGAAGTTTTCCAAACTATTATCGTTCATAGAGGTCCCTCTTAACCTAAGTTTGGGGCTCAGAGATGCATTGTGAGTAAGAGTTGGTTTTATTCCATCAACAGCAAGATGGCTGTTTGCTAAAAGTTGAGTGTAGGTCAGAAAAAGAACAGAAAGAGGTATACGCATGTCATGACAAATGAATCTGCGCTATTCCCTGACTCGTGGTTACTGATAATCAGGACAATGTCTAATATGCTATAGAAGTGACTACTCAACAGAGTGCACTGGGGAGATGACTATTGAAGACCAATGACAAACCTGACCAGAACAGTTAAAACCTGGACAATTGATCTCCCCTCTGATGCACGTTAGTCCTGATCTGATTTTCAACATTTTTTTCTATGATTTTTGTTTTGTGTTTGTTCCTTTGAGGATTATCTCTTGTGTGTTTTGTCATTGGAGGTAGCCCTCTTGAATTTTTGTTATATGTTTTTCTGTTTTACAGTATATGGGAACTGGACAGCAAGTAGAATAAGGGCTTCTGGGAGGAATCATGGTGGTGTGTGTGTGTGTGTGTGTGTGTGTGTGTGTGTGTGTAAAAGGGGGGTGATGTCAAGGAGTTCAAGAAGGAACAGAATGTTTTCAGCCTGTGGTAGCAAATGTAAAATATTGCTTGACATAATTGAACAATAGAATAACATCTGTAACTCTCCCCACACCCCAAAATGGTTTTGGAAAACACAAAAAGAATAGACTGATGTCCTACTAACATGAAGACCGGCTAGTAATTTACAATGACTTCTGTCCCTGAAGCAGAGGACGATTCAGGGCGAGCTATTGAGGCGCCAAGGCAGTCCTTTACCCTCATGTTTCATGCTGAAACTTGTAGAGTATGGCTGACAACAAAATGCTTTATGAAAACCAGGTTGGTGTGGTTCAGATGCCTCTTGCAACAGTGCTAAGAGTGGCAGTCATTGGGAATGTCTCTTTATCCAGCACCTGGCTCATTTTTTAATCATATCAGTTCCACAACTTTAATCAATAGTCCAAGAGAATACCACCCCTTACTTTGTAGCACTATAAGATCTGTCTTAACACAGTAAGTTCCTTGGTTACTGTCAGTCAAGTCATACCTTTTAATGTTATATGTCTCCCCTGAAAAAAATTTCCCTCACACTGAAGCAAATGAACCAATCCTCATTAGCAACAACTTCTTCATCACAATCACTTCCACATGCTGTACATGCAGCTTTCACAAACTGAGAAAGCTTGGCATCTTTTTCTGCATGAAGCAGACCAAAACCATGGCAGTAGAATCCATTCTAATGCATAGTAACCCTACATAGGGTTTCTGAACCTGTACATCTATTTATGGGAGCAGAGAAACCACAGATAACCTGGAGGGTTTGAACTCTCCACCATGTAGCTAGAAGCCCAACACTTAATCTACAGTGCCAACAGGACCCTTTCCTAAAGAAAGCTTACTGCCAGTGAGTGGACTTGGACACATAACATCATTGTAAGATGAAGTAGGGGGCTGAGCCCTGGTGGCGTAGTGGTTGTGTGCGGGACTGTGGCCCACTGGGACGGAGGTTCAATTCCAGCAGTGGGGCTAGGCCTCCTACTCCCACCACCGGAGAGCAGTGATGCCCCACAAAAAACAAAACAAAACAAAACAAAAAAAGATGAAGTAGGCCTGCCCTTCTGTGAGTTTCTTTCTCCCACACAGCAGGTGACCTTGAGGTTAGCAGCCCAACATGTAACCTACTACAACATAAGGTGTTCTAACTTAAGAAGCAAAGTTACATAGAACTGTAGGGGCTGAGCCCTGGTGGAAGGGGGGGTTGAGACCCGGTGGCGTAAGTGGTTGAGTGAGGGACTGCGACCCGCGGGCTTGGCAGTTCAAATCCAGCAGTGGCTCTCAGGAGCAAGGCTGGGTAGCTCCCAAGACCACCAGAGGGCAGTGATGCCTCCCCCCCCCCCCCAAAAAAAAAGAACTGCATATACTAGTTCCAAATTAACTACAGATTTGACATAAAATCCCACTTAAGAATGAATCCTATTCAAATAGCAGTCAGAAGTAGAAGGCAAAACCTTTTTAAAGGTATAAATACAGACATGTATTGCATATACTTGAGTATAAGCCAACCAGAATATCAGCCGAGGTACTTAAATTTACAACAAAAAAACTGCATTAATAATGTGCTGAAAAAAGAGTGGTGGAGAAAGCTGATGGTGCCCAGCTAACAAAAGATATATAGCATCTGGGGTCTTAAAGGCTTGAGCATAAACAAGCAGCCACCTAGCTCAGGAGCAACAAAACCCACCATAAAAGAAGCTCACTTGCCTATGTGATCATGAGGTGCTGAAACAATCAGGTTTCAGGCATCAAAGAACAAAAATCAAAACAAATGGGCCAATTGACTCCCAATATGATTGAAGACAAATGGATACAGAGGCAAATACAATAGAAGAAATGATGGTGCCCAGCTACCAAATGATTGACTGTCTGGAGTCTCAAAGACTTGAAGATAGACGAGTAGCCATTCAGCACAGAAACAACAAAGTCCAAATGAAAGAAGCACACCAGCCTGTGTGATCAAAAGGGGCAGAAGGGAGCAGGTATTGAGCATCAAAAACAAGAATCACATCATTACAAATGAGGAGGAGAGCAGGGTGGGGACTTAAGGCCCACTGCTGGGTAATTGGTCAACCCTTTACAGGGGAGCCACGGGGAGAAGACAGACCAGTCAAGGTGCAGCCGGGCAGTGATGATGCATACAAGTTTCCTCCAGTTCCTGAAGCTTTCCTCCCCCCAACCATCATGGTCCCAATTCTACCAGCTGGACTGGAGAAGGTACACTAGTACAGAGGGAAGCTGGAGATATGGGGAAACCAAGACGGATGAACCCCTTCGGCCAGTAGGGAGATTGAAGCTGTGGAATGGGTGGAGAGAAGGTGGGGTAGAGAGACGGAACCAACTGCAATGATATACACATAAGCTCCCATTTCAAGGACAGACAGCAAAGGAGTGGGTTGGGGGAGAGATCGGGCAGTGTAAGATGTGACAGAACAATAACAATTTACAAAATATTGAGGGTTGGTGAGGAAGGAAGAACAGGGGGAAAGGGGAAAGGATGGAAAAGCTGATATCAAGGGCTCAAAGGGAAAGGCAGATGTTTAGAGAATGATAACAGCAACAGACATGTGAAGGTGCTTGGCACAGTATGTTTATTTATGTATTGTGAAAAACGATGTATGAGCCCCCAATAAAATGATTTTTAATTAATAAATAAATTGTTCCCTGAAAAAAAATGTGCTGAAAACTTGGCTTATATAGTCATATATATGGTACGTGTGTATTATATATTTCTATACAATGATATGGAAATAGATCTGCATATATATATACACACATATATATTAAGTATCAAGGTAGCAGATGGACATTGGGCCTCTCCTCAATTACTCCCTGAAAGCAAGAACATTTTGTTCTAATAACCCAGTACTCTGTGATGTTCACTTTCCTGACAAAATCACTGAAGATAAAATGGGTGAAGATAAGAAAATGTGGTGAAGAAAGGTGATGGTGCCCAGCTATCAAGAGATCTGGGGTCTTAAAGGGTTGAAGACAAACAAGCGGCCATCTAGTTGAGAAGCAACCAAGCCTACATGAAAGCAGTACACAAGCCTGTGTGATCAAGAGGTGTCAAGGGGATCAGGTATCAGGCACCAAAGACCCAGGACAAAAAATCCTATCTATGTGAATGAGAGGGAGTACTGAGTGGAGACCCAAAATTCATCTGCAGACAATTGAACATCCTCTTAAAGAAGGATTCCAGGAAGAGATGAGCCAGTCAGAATGCAGAATAGCACCAGTGAAAATATACAGTTTTCCTCTAGTTCTTTAATGCTTCTCCCCGCAATGTCATGACTCCACTTCTACCTTACAAATCTGGCTAGACTGGAGCATGTACGCTGATACACATAAGAGCCAGAAACAGGGATTCCAGGACATATAAACCCTCAGGACCAATACTAGGAGGGTCGGGGGAAGGTACAGGAAGAAACAAGGAATCTGTTACAATGAGCTACATATAACCCCCTCTCAGGGAAATAGACAGCAGAAAAGTGGATGAAGGGAGACAGCAGTCAGTGTAAGACATGAAACATATTTTTATAAATGAGCCAGGGAGGGTGGAGGAGGGAGGCAATGAGCTGATACCAAGGACTCAAGTAGAGAGAAAATGTTTTAGAAATAATGATGGCAACATATGCGCAAATGTGCTTGACACAATGAATGGATGGATTGTGATAAGAGCTGTAAGTGTCCCCAGTAAAATAATTAAAAAAAAAAAAAGAATGGATCCTTTCCATAATTTGGGGACTGCCTATTTTGTATTGTGAGAAATGTCTCAATATTTTGCAGGAGGTTATTATGTGCATAGTGCAGTCTTCAAAAAAGAGAGCCAGAGTAAATGTTATATTCATCATCGTCTACAGGATGGCCTCAGTTTTTATATCTGCATAAATTGATATCACAGACATTAACGGGGAAACATCCACTGTAAATGTTGTCCATCACACTAGATCTCGAAAACTGTGTTGGAGAACAAAGAAAGGAACATACCAGAATATCTGCAGATCACTTCATATGCTCTGACCCCTGCTTAGGCTGCAGGCTAGCCAAGGCTCTGCTACAGATGGGAAGTGATGACTCTGTAAGAGGAAGGGAGGGACATCCTGAAAATGTATAGTCTTTCTTATGGAGTAAATTTTGTAGCCCAAAACATATGCTGGTATCCTAATTCCTAGAATTCTGAAGGTAACCCTGTTAGAAAAAAGATTTCTTTGTTATGCTAATTAGGGCATACCCAAGGAGAGTAGCTTCTAAATCCAACCACTTTGAATTATAATAAGAAACAGATTAGTCAGAAATATACCCATGACAGACATTATGTAAACATCTGCATTAAACCAATGTACTAAAGAATGTCTACAATAGGAATATAAATCTGGCTAAGACCTAGGTTTTATTTTTTTGTGTCCGGAACTGAGAGTATACATTACTGTTCTCTAAAGCCCCTCCTTGTGATATCAAAAGAACCCTGATGGATCAGAGTGGCCTTGGGAGTACAGTGGCTATCTGTTGAGCTCTAGGTGCAACAGTTCAAAACCATCAGGTGCTCTGAGGGAGAAAGACGGACATTAATGCTCCTATAAAGAGGTAGATTTTAGTTGTTCTTGTCTTTTGCTTTTTCTTTTAATGTTTTTCTGTGTTGGAAATCCAGGATAGGTATTTCTACAGAGATAGTTACTGGAATACAGGTCCCTTAGATAGGGGTGGTTATGGGGAAATGGGAAGCTAATAACCATGAATACAAGAATGAAGACTATGTTCTAAAACTTACAGTGGTGATGACCGCACAACTCTTTGTGATGAGATGAGTGAATTATAGGCCAGTAAAACTGTTTGGGGGCACAAAGTCATGTGAATGAAGTTTTCTACCTGAGAATCAAAAACTTTTTACTGATTTCATCTATTTTTTTTTTTGGGGGGGGGGGGGGGCATCACTGCCCTCAGGTGGTGGGAGTAGGAGGCCCAGCCTTTGCTCCGTGGAGCTGGAATCGAACCTCGATCCCAGTGGGCCGCAGTCCCGCGCCAACCACTACGCCACCGGGGCTCAGCCCTGATTTCATCTATTTTATTTACATTCAACAAACATACAAATTAGTTTGAAATTCATAAACTCAAGTTTCTGTAGTGAATAAATTTAATAAATGTCATGTCTTTAAAAAAAAAAAATAATAACAGGGCTGAGCCCCGGTGCCATAAGTGGCAGAGTACGGGGCTGCGGCCGGCCGGCTGGCCTGGCGGTTCAAAATCCAGCAGCGGTTCTCAGGAGCAGCACTGGTTAGCTCCCATGACCACCAGAGGGCAGTGATGCCCAAAAAATTTTTTAAAAAGAAATAAAAATAAATTAAAATAAAAAATTTACAGTCTTAGAAACTCACAAAGGGCAGTTCTACTCTGTCCTATAGAGTCGGCATCAACTCCATGCCAGTGGGTTTGGTTTTTTGCTTGGATGGCATAGCGGGGTACACAAGAAGCTGCAAACCACAAGGTCAGAGTCCGAAGGTCAGTTGGTCCAATGGAGAAAGAGGAGGCTGTCTGCTCCCATCAAGACTTGCAGCCTCCAAAACCCAGTGGGGGCATTCTACTCTGCACTGTAGCATCTCTTTGAGCTGGAACCACCTAAGTGGCAATGAGTTGGGCATGTGGTATTCAGGAGCCCCGATGGCGATGCCACAGAAGGAAGCATTGGACTGCTAACTGCAAGGTGGGAGATTCGAACCCACCTGTTGCACCATGGGATAAAACAGAGGTTGTCTGCTCTGAAGGATTTTTGCCTAAGAAAGCCAATCGAGAGTCACTATGGAGTGAAATCAACTAAGTGAGTGCGGTCAGGGGACTTGTGGTGTTTGTGTTACATCAACACTAGCTAGCTAAGGTAGTCTGTAAAATCTATCAGCATAAAATTCTGTGCCAGCCCAATGCCCTGTAAAGTCAGAACATACGTTACACACAATGCCATGGGCTTAGGCACTCTACTATATTCAGGAAGGTCACCGAAAAAGATTTCAGATGGGGCAGCACTCAGGTGTTACACAAAATACAAAAGGAGACCTTGATTCCAGGCAAGGTGTATTAACACTCACTACTTAACAGTAAGACTATGTCATGCTATGAGGTAAATGTTTGCTGCATGCCTCACAAGTCTGAGAATTCCTACCCGTATAACTCTAAGTTCATTTTCGCAAGTGAGGAAGCAAAACTGAAACCAACCAAACACATTGCCATGTGTTGACTCTGACTCATAACAACACAAACAGGACAGGGGAGAACTGCTCTGCTGGGTTTCCCTGGCTGTAAATCTTTGTGGAAACAGAAAGCCTCACCTTTCTTCTGCAGAGTGGATGGTGGTTTTATGAGCCTAACTTCTAACCCAATATGCCAACAATCAACAGAGACTTAGAAAAAATCTGTCACTGGCTAATAGGGAAAAAGCTTGGATTCAAACTTTTCGACAATCTGACATCAGGGCCAAAATACTTTGCCCACTAAGAAAACATCAATGGGACAAGCGAGTAGGTAGAGAAGAGAGTCTTTTGTATAGTTTACAATCTTCTTTGCTACCCATACAGTCACCATGACTAAAAGCTGCTCATGGAAGTACAGTATGTCTAATTTTCTGAGAAGTTTCTGCTCAATGACGCAAGCGAATCGAGGAAAACATTTATTTCCTGGGTATAGAAAGTAAAGCCTGGCAGTTACATAACCTGTCAAGTTGAGTGAAAGGGTGGGGTTTTGCCTGTCAATCAGATCACAAGATAACATCCATGAGGAGGGTTCTGGGAACTTCCTCTTTTTCTCTTGGGAAGAGGAACACACACTCTCCTTTTGAGACATTCCTATTGACAAAGCCACACAGAGCTATACAATGAAACCAGAACCCTGAAGCTGGAGGAACCACACACAGGCCCACACCAGCACTGAGATGCTTCCATGGTCACTGGGTCCACAAGACTTCCCATCCAGTGGCCTATGATCTTCCTGCATTCAGTGTCATTTCATGTGTTTTGTGAGTCTGAGGAGGAATGTGTATATTTCTTATACACATGAGTATCTATGAATTTGTTTCTCTAGTCAACCCAGACCAGCACATAGGTATTAAGATTTTTCATAAGAAGCCTGGAGAGTCAATCATTGCTTCTGGATCTCATTACTGAATGAATATTTGAAAGCGATAAATATCATTACCTACTGAGGGTTCTCTTTGAACTGAAAAATTCACCCCTCTAGCAAACTGCACTCACTCTGCTCTCCAATCTCAATAATGGCAACTACACACACATCTCCTTCTCCCTCTGACTTGCCTTCCACATTGGCAGAGTCACTAATACCACACAACATCCGTTCTAACTCTTAGAGACCCAATGTAAGATTTTTGAGGCTATAAATCGTTATTGGATCCAATAGCCTCAACTCTCTCCTGCAGAGTGGTTGGTGGGTTTGAAACCATTGTTCTTAACAGTCCGATGCTTAACTGACAATGCCACCATTAAAGAGTCAAGCCATATTGCCCTTGATCTCTACCAGTCCTCTTACACTCTCCTCCTCACTGATTTTGGGTCACTTCTTGTTGTTCCCTTGGCTGGTTAACAACACTTCCTTTCCCCAAACTCCATCCTCTCCCACATCGCCCCAGAACCATCTGTAGCATTGTTTCCTCCACCAGACTATTCATTTGGCCTATCTTATCTAGAGAGACATGCAGAGATAATAATATGGACACAAAAAGAAGTCAGAACAAAAAAAGCAAAAAAGAAAACAAAATGATGACAACAAAAACAACAAAATCAATGACAAAAAAAAGAAAAGCCTGTAAATAGTTCAAGGTCTATTTGTTGTCCTTTAGGAGTGTTTTCCAACCCAGTCTGATTTGGTGCCACATCCTGCAACTGAGAGGAATTACTGAGCAACTGAGAGGAAATACTGAACCCCAAATGAAGGCTGAGCATGATAGTGGGATAAGAGCAAAGTAATAGGAAATGGAGGAAAGAACTAGGAGGCAAAGGGCATTGATAGAGGTCTAAATACAGACATGTACCTATATAAGTATATTTATATATGATGATGGGGAAATAGATCTATGTCCATACATTTACAGGCTTAGTATTAAGGTAGCAGATGGACATTGGGCCTCCAGTCAAGTATTCCCTCAATGCAAGAACACTTTGTTCTATTAAACTGGCTCGCCAACACAATCGCTGAAGATGAATGTGTGTATAAGCAAAAGTGGTGAAGAAAGCTGATGGTGCCCAGCTATCAAAAGATATAGCATGTAGGGTTTTAAATGTGTGAAGATAAACAAGTGGCCATGTAACTCGGAAACAACAAAGCCCACATGGAAGAAGCACAGCCTGCGTAATCACTAGGTATTAAAGAGATCAAGTATCAGGCCTCAATAAAGAAAAAATCATATCATTGTGAATGAGGGCGAGGTGCATATTGGGGACCCATCTGTATGGAACTGAACATTCTCTTACAGATGGATTGCAGGGAGGAGACAAGCCAGTCAGGGAGCAGTTTAGCAACAATGAAACATACAATTTTCCTCTGTTCTTAAATGCTTCCCCTCACCCCACTCCCCACTATCATGATCCCAATTCTACCTTACAAATCCAGCAAGACCAGAGGATATACACTGGTACAGAAAGGAACTGGAAACACAGATGATCCCTTCAGGACCAGTCATGAGAGTGGCAATATTGGGGAATGGAAGGAATGTGGGTTAGAAAGGAGGAACCAATTATAAGTTTCTACATATAATACTCTCCCTGGGGGGCAGACAACAGAAAATTCGGTGAAGGGAGATGTCAGACAGTGTGAGATATGACAAAATAATAATAATTTATAAATTATCAAGGTTTCATGAGGGAAGAGGAGCCTCATGGGGGAGGAAAAATGAGGCGCCAATACCAAGGGCTTAAGTAGAAAGCAAAAGTTTTAAGAATGATAAGGGTAACAAATGTAAAAAATGTCCTTGACACAATGCATGGAAGGATGGATTGTGACAAGAGTTGTACAAGCCCCCAATAAAATGATTTAAAAAACAAAACAGGTCTGTCTTTCAAGGTTTTTCTGGTGAGTTCAAACTGCCAGTCTTCTAGCTAGTAGTGCAGCACTTAACCATTTGTCATGTGCCCAGGGACTGTAAGACAGATGAAGAACTGAGACTTGGTAAGAAAAGAAATTTGCCCCCAATTATATCACAACTAAAGAGTCCAGTTGTACTCCAGATTAGCAGTTTCATGAAAATGAAGCAAGATTTGACACTGTTTTATTCTGTTTTACAGGAATTGATGTCAAATTAACACCAGCTAACAAAAACAAGAATGGGGTACAGACAGGGTGTGCAGAATTGTCCATTCCTAGAACCTCTGTTCTCAGCTACTATATCATCTGGACACGTACACAGCAAGATAAAGTAAACACTAAGAATGTTAGACAATGCATTGGAAAGGAAAGAGAAACTGCTCTCAAAGGCTCAGGAGGGTTTTAAGAAGAATGAGCAGGATTCTGACTGGCAGAGGTGGCATGGGCATAACTTGTGTTTATGCAATATAAAATTTAATAGAAATGAGTATACAGTACATGTCTGGCATGCCATTATCATGGTATGACCCCTGATCATGAGAAAAGGTTTAGCTAACTACCAAGCCAGTACAAACCAATAGCATTACATGGATGTCAGTGAAACTAATTGAATTTTAAGTGGCATAAATATTTACCATAGAGAAAGGGGGTGAGATCATCCTAAATGCAGTGGAATTAGAAATATGGGGACCAGATTCAAGGAAGGATGAGGGTCATCTGAAATGAATTTGGAGCAAGGTAGTACAAGAAAAATTACAAGGAAGGAAAGGCTCTGTCAAATTGTTGAAAACATGGGAGAAGTTTAGATGGTTCCCAAGATGTGGGCTCACAGTCTTCAAATGGTTCTAGGAACGTCTTGGGGAAGAGCAATCTAAGTTGTCTCATGAAAAAAAAGAGTAGCATCACTGGGAAGAGTAATATAACCAAAGGATCAAATAGCACTGAAGGTCAGTCACTGTCCCCTGAATGAACGGCAGCTCACAAGGCAGAGCAGGATGACTCCTGAGGACTTTAAGCCGATCCATCTTTAGGAGAGCAGATCAGCACAGCTTGGCAGGGGAACAACTAGTGGGTTTGCACCTCCAACATTCTGACAGTGTGCAACATTCAATGAAAGCTATTGCTCCCTCGGTCCTCAGGAATTTGGAGAAGGGGTCAGCATAACGAGGATGGCATCACAGTGCTTAAGCGACAAGAGGTGGGTATGTTATCTGGCCTGCACCTTGACAGAGTCCGCGAGCAAATCCAATGATCAAGCAAACAGCAAAATATTCAGAAAACAAACTGTAAGGAGATCACTGAAAATATTCAGTGGGTCTAGGATCTTAGAAAATACATAAATTCTCTATAATACATTCCTTCTCTGATTCATCTTACAGTTCATAGTGCGGAATGTAATTCCTTCACTTCTTTTATTCATACATGCCACACCACTCCCCACCCCTCCCAAAATTCATGTGACAAGATTTATATATTCTTAGGGAAGATGAAGATGACTTTGCGTACTACTAGGGAAAAGAGAGATGGATCCTAGGATGGCATCAGTGGACAATGCCGTTAACTACGAGATGAAAAGTTGATGTTTCGAATCCCTTAATGATCTGCTTCTGAAATGTCACAGTCTGAAAATATGGAACAGTTTAACTCTGCACGTGAGGGGTCAATTGGGATTGATTACACTGCAACTAACAAAAGCAAGGGCAGAGAAAGAGGTATGACCTTCTCTTTCCAGAAAGCAGGTCTGGAGAGAAAGAACAGAGACTAGAGATAATGGAGCGAGTTAATAAGCAGAAACAGCCTCTCTGAATTGTTCAAAGTCCTGCACCTTCTCCCACCGTAACTAGAAGCTTTTCCAGCCTTCAGACGGAGACACATAAAAGAGAGGAAGAAAAAAAAATGTCATCCTTTCGGTCTTGGATGGGACAATGGACTCAGAACCAGAAGTCAAGCAAACTTTGGTTCACATTCTTGCCCTGACACTTAATTGGATAAGGAGCAGGACACTTAATCACTGGGCCACACTGTCTTATCTGGAACCTGGATCATCACATCTGTGTGATGTGTCTGTGAAGGTAAATGAAAAACTTGTACGATTGGGAAAATTACAGACATAGTAGCATGTACATAGTGGCATCACAGGCGCACGCGCGCGCACGCGTGTGTGTGTGATTTGTCACAGAGGGTAGAAAAGTAAAAACTATACCAGGTGACACCAACCTAAGGGGCGATATGAAAATGACTGTCTACAAAAAGGTCGGGCAGTGTTTCAGCTTTTTTTCATAAAAATATTCTTGCAGTTAGTTCCAATAACAAAAATACTGTAAATAAACCCAGCTTGCATGTGTCAGTCCAAGTGCCAGGCTGAAATCTCTGTGCTAATTTAATTTTTCAATCATTCCAGTCAGAGCTGTCATTAGTGCCTACTGACCATGACACAATCAACTGGGTTTGTTCCCCACATCCGCCCCTGCATGCACTATTGCATTCTACAGGTGTCATCTTAATTTGCTAGTTGTTTATGTCATTACAATTGTACTTACATCAAGCAGCATACGGAAACTGTGATTGGCAAATAACATTCGTTACCAAAAACATCACTAAGTATTCTTTATGGTCTGGTATAGAAGGCAGTCCACGGGGGGAAGGATGAGAGGGGGGGAGAAAGAAAGGGCTTCCAGGAGTTACTGCCCTGGATGACGTCAACTCTCATGACACCACTTGAACTTAGGGTGGGGATTGAAAGACAACCAACTGCACCAAAGGACAATCTACTTTTTTCCTAAAACTTTTTGAAGCTTCCCTAATGAAATATCTGAGGAGCCCAGGTGGCAGATTCCCGTGGGGGCTGTTAATTGCAAAGTGAACCCTTTGCATCCCCTCACGGCTCAAACAAGACAAAGATGAGGTTTTCTGGTCCTGTAGAGATTCTGCAGCCTCGGTCACCAAAGGGGGAAGTTCTACTGTGCTGTATACGTTCCCTGCGAGTCAGAAGTGACTCGTGGAAGTGAGTTTGTTTGTGCCTACCTCGGGCATAGGTTTCCAACTTATTTGTTCTACGCCTTTTGTAGAAAAATCCCTCAGCAAGCCCTTGGTAAAAAACACTGATCGAGGGAAACAAAGACTCGGAAGACAACAAAACCAAACCCAGTGCCATCAATTTTATTCCAACCCTAGTGACCTTCTAAGGAAAAAATCTTAAATGTTCTGTTTATTTAATTAACTGTTTCTGAAAAATGAATCCATTTTCCCAGTCTTCACAGTCAACAGAGACCAGGTCTGTGCGTCCTGCTGACTTCCTTGGATTTGTTTCAGACCTGAGCTCCTTAAACCTGCCATTCATTCATCACTGAGGCAGCAGCCCCTGCCGTGGGCCTGCCAGGAGAGCAACCAAGTCTCTCTTGGAAGAAGTACAATTAGACTGTGTCTTGGGAGGAGGATGGCAAGACTTCATCTCACATACTTTGGGCATGTCCTTGGGAAGGACCAATCACACAGGGTGAAGTTGAAGCTCCGTGAAACAGAGGAAAGCCTTCAATGAGAGCTTGACACAGAGACCGCCAGGGTGGGCTCAACCATGGTGACTCTGTCAGGATGGTGCAGGGACAGACAAGGTTGTATTCTACATGGAATTTCGCTGAGTTGGAGCTGACTCCCTGGCTCCTAACAAGACTAAAGCTGCCTGACAATGAAAACCCATCTAATCAACTCTCCTCTCCACAGGTGTTCTTTTCCCTTAAGTAATTCAGAAGATTCTGTATCACTAAGAAAACAATTCCCTTTTTCTCGGCCAAGTCTTCTGTTTAGATAAGTACTCTGGGGCAATTGTTCTTGGAATCTTCTGTCTGTAACTTCTCTTATTTGTTCAGTCTCCCAGCAGCGGAAGCTTTAGAGGGGCAGAATACCTGTGACATTCCGAGTCTCCTAAGAGGGTGGTGGGATGCTTCTCATGCTTTCATAAGAATAGTAATAATAATAATGTGTATATTAGCCCTAACGTTCTTTGAAAAATGTCCAGCCCAGGCCAGTGTGTAAATCAACTGGACTAATTCAGAACCCTCCCTCTAGAATCACTGAGATACTTCTGTGCGGTTCATTCAATGGCAGTCACAGTAAGAGGGTTTCCAGAAAGGCCCGACTTTGCTTTGTCATTCTACTTATTGCAGATAAACACTGTTTTACTTTTAGTTCATCATTTATGCTATTTTATTTTTCCCTAAAATTTCTGCTGGAACCTTGGCTATTAAGCCTTTGAATTGCTAGGCCTATTGTCCGGTGAGTTCCTGCTCTTGAAAGGGTCTGCTGGTTTAGGTCAGCTAAACACTGCTCAGGGGGGCAAGGTAAGTGTGCTTAGTTAGGCACCTGGAGTGAGAAAATTCCACAGTCTCAGTGAGGAGATGCCTGTGAACCTGTTCACTAAAGATTCGTATATTTACTGGGTTGGTCCTGATGAAGGATGGGAAATCTGAAAACTGTCTTTAATTCTGCAGGAAGGTGCTCTAGAGCTGGGAGAGAGAGAGAGAGAGAGAGAGAGAGAGAGAGAGAAGTATGTATGAGTAATCCTGTGTGTACCTTGCCTCCTGGATGATGGGACACTACTTTTTTGGGGGGGCGGGGGGCATCACTGCCCTCGGGTGGTGGGAGTAGGAGGCCCAGCCTTGCTGCTGGATTTGAATCTCCAACCCAGTGGGCCGCAGTCCCGCACACAACCACTACGCCACCAGGGCTCAGCCCAGGACACTACTTCTTGAGTTGCTCATTTGGTTTTTTTCTTCCTTTGGCTTTAGCATCCTAAAAGCAGTCTTTTTAAATCTAACACAAGTGTTATCTCGGTAAATTTGCCTTAGATTTGCGAAGCTGCAATAATAGTTCAGCTATCCCTTAGGTTAGGGTACAACAAAGGACTTACACATGCTTCCTGTAACAGATAGGAACAGGTATAAAGGAAGGAAGTCATTCTATTCAGAACCTTAGATGCTTTCAAGAAGAAACTGTAGAATGTGAAAATTTAAAACAATTCTTAAGAGTACTTTTGATCTTACGAGCTTGAAAGAAAATCTCCTTATTTAAAATAATTATCAAAACCCATAAGTATTGGGCTGAGCCCCGGTGGCGTAGTGGTTGTGCGCGGGACTGCAGCCCACTGGGACGGAGGTTCAATTCCAGCAGTGGGGCTGGGCCTCCTACTCCCACCACTGGAGAGCAGTGATGCCCCCCCCCCCAAAAAAAAAAACCCGTAAGTATTAAATTATTATTCTCACAAACAAGGAAGCACATAAGGCTACCATCACATCCTAGACACCACTCTAGAGAAATTCCTACATTATCATGGACCCCGGCATATCATTATCTGAAATCTTAACCAAAACAATTTAAAAGATAGCTTATCCCATAAGCACATGCATAGGGATGTATATACAATACATACACACATACAACCAAGCAATATCTCACCTAAGTAGCTTTTCTTATGACATTCTCATCTTCCGAGCAGGCTCGATGGACGGACTCCGCTGTTAGGAAGGAGTCTTTGCGTCAGTCCTGACTCATAGCAAGCCCGTGTACGACAGGAAGAGACACCACTGGATCCGGTACCCACCTCACGACTGAAAGTGCACTTCCCTTTTCCGTGACTGAATGCATTCATACAATCATCTTAGTGAGCAAAGACACTGCAGACGTGATCGTATGAACATGAAGAGCAAGCTCAAGCTCAAAGGGCTTGAGTCAATGCAGAGTCATCGCGAGCTTATAGGACAGAGGAGGAATGGCCCTGCCGCGACTCGTTCTTTAAGAGTAGAAAGCCTCATCACTGGAATACGTTTTCTTCCAAGGAGACAGTACTGGGTGGTTTCAAACTTCTGACCTTGCAGTAAGCAGCCCAACACATCACCTACTACCAGGGTGTTGAAATATTCAAATGTACTACTACTTTAATCACAAGGACTCAGAACACTCTGGATCAGATAATCCTCATCTCATTATCATTTCAAATAAGTGAAATTCAAATGATGACATCAAATAACACTACCTTTCCCTCAGAGGAAAACAGAAAGATAGGAATGGATTGTCAAAAGTTAAGTAGGAGATCATTAAGGTGTCAATAAGATGCTCACAAATAAAGTGCTCAAGGGGCTGAGCCCCGGTGGCGAAGTGGTTGTGCGCAGGACTGTGGCCCACTGGGATGGAGGTTCAATTCCAGCAGTGGGGCTGGGCCTCCTACTCCCACCGATAAGAAGTCTAAGCACACCCACATCTTCAGAGTTGGCATGCCAAGAAGTAAGGGCTTGTAGGTTAATTCAGTTACTCAGCAAAATCAGTTTTCATGGGCAAATAAAAAGTTGAGGTGGAGGGTGTAGACAGCGTCCTTTGGGCATCCAGACAATATTAAATAGTACCACACTAAACCCCACTCTCATTGATTTCACCTCATAATGGCATCATATAGAGTTTCAGAACTCTACATCTTTGAGGGCAGGGAAGCCTGACCTTTCTCCCTTGGATAGACCGGTGGGTTTGAACTGCTGATCTTGTGATTAGCAGCGTAACACAGCAAGATTTCATTCTGTTGTATTAAAAGCTACTGTGAGCCAAAACTGACTGGTCACCTAAAAACATGAATGGCATTTCATTGTAACTAATCTTTTCCAGTTAGTAACAAGGTCTTCTATTTTGAGAGTTAGATGTTTCTATTCAGTCCATAATAAAAACTCTTTTTTGAAAAGTTAAAGAAAACAGCTTGCTATCTCTTAGCATTCTTTACAAACATGCTCCTAGCAAAACTATACACCCTGTCTATGCATAAACAAACAAACAAAAAGCTTGAAGTAACTACCTGCTCCCTTTTTTATTAAAAGAAAGCACCAACATTCTGTGGTCAAAGGTTTAGGAAGAGCTCCGAACCTTACCTTTTACCTCATTAAAAGTCTTGCTGATGATACTCTGAAGGAAATGGCACAAAACATCTCTGTCACTGTGTCTCCACATGGCCCTAGAGAAGTCTGCCACCCGCCAGCGCACACTCAGCAGCCCAGTCCAGGACAACTGCCCCCACTCATCTTGATAGGCCAGCGCCAGCCTCCAAGGCTACAGGGTGAGAGAAACAAAGGGCAGCGGAGTTTCTAGGCTAAGTGAAAGGCTCATTTCCAGTGGGAGGTGGGAGCTATTTACAGAGTTGCCTGCAGGACACATGTGGCCTCCAGCTTTCCTGTTTGTATCCTGCTCAAACGTCTGTCCATTTCCTAAGGAAGACTGAGATGTGAAATCAGCCTCAAGTAGACTGACCCATACTTGGGAGGCAGGTTCCTCTTCCATATTTTTCTCCATTATGCTGAAAGGAGACTTTATTAAAAGTCCTTCAAAAGCAAAAACCATTTTTGTCATTTTGTCATGGTGGAGTAGAAAGGGAAAACTAATTTCAGGGATCTACATGTGACCTCCTCTCGGGGGTGAGGACAACGGAAGTGGGGGTGGGGGTGGGCGGTGAGTGAGAAGACACATTGGACAGTGTACAATATGAAGAGGTAATAACAATATGTAAATTATTGGGAGCTCATGGGACAGGAGAAGGGGAAGGGAAAATATGGGGAGTTGGAACTTAAAAAATAACTAGAGGAAAGAGGGAAAGAGGAGCTTATACGGGGGGGGGGGTTTCAAGTAGAAAATGTTTGCAGATGAATGTGACAACGTGTACAAATATGTTTAATACAAACAATGTATTGAATGTTATAAGAGCTGTAAGAGTCCCCAATAAAATCTATATTTAAAAAAAAATGAAAGAAAGAAAAAAAATCTATACCTGAAAGATTTTAAGCCACACTTTAGGGCTGGAAGAATTTTTGCTTGACTAATATGTCAAGTAACAATATGGAGAAAAGCCATTTAATGGCTCGAATGACAAGAGCGTTGATTGGGGGGGAAAATGTCATTTACTAACTTGGTGCCTTTACCAAGTCACCTAGTCTCTCTGGACCCCACTTTTATTACCCTAACAAATGGGACATACCCTCCCCCCAAAAAATTGATTGACAAAAACCACATTTTTCCCAACTGCCACCTATGCAGATCACAACCCGACTAGTAAATCGTACACCACCAGGGCTCCTTTGTGAGTCAAACCTCACTGCTAAGGTATCATTGTGCTTTCTGTCCACTTTCTCAGCTGCGCTTATAAAACAGTGTCGCTACTGTTGACGGCCCATGTAGTTGACCTCAGGCTCACTGTGACCCCGTGCACAAGATAAAGAAAAGCTGCTTCATACTGTGGTGGTTGTAGAGGACACAAGAAATTCCAAGTCTCAAATGTAATCTATGGAAAACATTTGATAAGGCAAGGCACGTTAACTGGACGAGGGAGACCAAGCCCATGAGGTCATAACAGTGTTGAAGGAGTTACAGAAAACCAGCCCCTTAAAGGGGACATGGAAATAAGAGATAAACTGTCACAAAAACATGAATGGCGGCAGATCAATGGGTCTGATGCAGGTAGGACGACGGAAGAGGGAATGGACAGTGATTGGGAAGGATTTACAAGGCTGGTTGGTGCCCTCCCATCAGGGCAGTTAGGATAAGACTCTGGATTCTGTGAACTGCGATCCCAAAATTCCATCTCGAGCACACCCTTTTAAATCCCTCATCTAGGCCACCCCTCCCAAGTCTGGCTAGGGGAGTGGTAGGAATCTACTTTCCAAGGCACACTGCCTGAGGCCAAAGAACTAACATTGCCAGTTAATGATCAGAAACAGTTAAACTGGGAACCTGCCCAGAGATGGATGATGCATTCACACACACACACACACACACACACACACACACACACTCCTCAACTCCTGGGGGAGGGGAGTGGGGGACAAAAGAAACTGTGAGATAGCCCTTAATGTAAGATATGTGAATAATAATCATTTATCAAGGGATCAAGGGGTAGAAGAGGAGCTGATACCAAGGGCTCAAATAGAAAGTAAATGTTTAGAAAATGATGATGGCAACCCATGTATGAATGTGCTTGATACAACTGATGGATGGAATGTTCTAAGAGTCCCCAATAAAGTGACTTTTAAAAAGAAAGAATTAAGTGGAGGCTTAATCTATGTCAAGGTTCAAAATGGGTTTAAGGCTATCATTATATTCTGCAAACACAGTCCTCAGAATTTACGTTCTAATACCACCAGTCAGTCTAGTTTCACTCACTGCCGTGGATGGAGTCAAGGCTAACTCCTAGCGATCCCCTGGGGGTTTCTGAGACCCTCACTGTTTACCAGAATAAGTAAGAGCTGCTGGTGGTTTTGCAATGTCATCTGTGAGGGCCACAGGCCAACTCCTGGTCTAGCCATTGGTTTCAGGACACTTGGGTTTAACACCTGCCCAATAATCTCAAAGAATGCTTATGTATCGCTATGATGATGAACAGGCTTCAGCAAAGCTTTCCAGGTTGAGAAAGACTAATATGCGATATTGATAGCTATATAAAAGAAGCTAATATGGCTCCTATCTCACTTAAGTTATATTCTGTATGTTGCAGCTTGCCTGTGCACTATCCGAATTCCCTCTTGACCTCTAAGTTGTACAGAGGGGTGCTTGTTACAGGGTATTAACAATAGTCTCAATAACAGGAACAGCAGTCAGCATATATTAGTATGCAAAAAAATGTGTTAAATGAATGGGTGGGTAAGCAAATAATGGCACATAATTTCAGGTCGAAACCACTGAATTAGTGAATGGATGCATCATTCTTTTTCTACAGGGAAATATAATATTTGTACTTAATCAAATGATAACTATGTTTTTGGTAGATCACCATGTTCAAATATACCTCTAAGATGATTCATGAATAGCCATTAGAGAGAAGAAAACCAAAGCTTCTATGAGAGGTCGTCCTATTCCAGCTAACAGATGCTAATTAAAAATATAGATAGGTAGATAGATAGATTTATCAACAAAAGTGGCTGAAGATGTGGGGACATTAGGATCCGTATCTATGCTTGGTAGGATGGTAAAATCACACAACCAATATGAAAAAAAAAAAGTGAGTAGCATCTAGGCTCTCCAAGCTTGAGAGTAGCCATTTAAGACACAATTATAAAAACTCTATGTGTATTATATAGATAGATAGATAGATAGATAGATAGATAGATAGATAGATAGATAGACAGAGAGACAGACATCACTGCCTTTGAGTGAACTTCATCACAACTCTATTGTTAGGGGCCACTGAATCGGTTTCAACTCATAGTGACCTTATGTACGGCAGAAGGAAACACTGCTTGGTCCCATGTCATCCTCACAAGTGTTCTTAAGTTCCTGCCCACGGCAAAGCCATGAAAAGGCAGCCAAAGACACAGAGAAGAAACAAATCTACTGGTGCCACCATTTCTTCTACCTTGATTTCAGGCTGTTTTAACCAATGTCTTGGATAGAAAGGAGAAAACCACAAAACAAAACTCAAATTATTATGTAAAATAAAACAAACGAACAGGAGAGATCAAGGCTTCTTGGGACTACCACGCTGAAACACTCTTTAACCTAGAACTGAGTCTACCGCCAAAATCACGTTTTTAGCGAAATAACACAGTGCACAGAAATTGAAGAATATCACTTGTAAGTTGGATGGGCAACTTGAAAACCATCAGCATGAGATCAACACGTTGACAATTCTTCAAAGCCAAGATGAGAAGACAAAGGGCCAGGGGAACTAGAAGACAAAAGCAAACTCAGCAAAGAACATGTCGTTATGTTGTGATGGATGTAACCAATGCTACCAAACTGTGTAACAATTGTCACATGGGAAGCAATCTGTGCATACTTCCACAAAAACTCACATAAAAAAGTGTTCAAGCAAATATCTGACAGCATAGATTTTCAAACACAATATTTAATATGTTTTACCTTGCTGGAAAAAATTCAGATAGTTCAGCTAGATGCTGGAAGCCTTTCTCCAGCTTGATTCTGTTAAAGGTGGAAAGTCCATAATCAGTTGCCCAGGCCTAGGTCAGTGGCAGAGGGATTTGATGGGCTCACTTTGATTACCCTGATAAGAAGTGTAAAAATATGCAATTCTTTCTGGTCTTCTGATCCAACTACTATATTTAACATCACATGTAACAACTTCCTGGGCAGGGAATAAGGAGCCCTGGTAGTCCTCTGAGTGAGGTGTTGGAAGGCTTCTCTCAAAGTAGATGGTTCAAACACACTAGCTGCTCCAAGGTAGAGAGCAAAGCCGAAGCTATCTGCCCACCTTGGAAACTCTATAAGGGCAGGCTGCGTGTCAAGACCAACTCAATGGCCGAGGGTTTGGGTTGGGCTGGAGTCAAGGATCTGAAACAACATGTGTAATTTTAACTTTCACATTATTGCCTAAACTCAGCTCAAACCAGTACACCAAATCCCACTGTTGATTGTTTCTGACTCAGCGATCCTGTGGGACAGGGTTTCTGTGGCTGTAAATCATTCTGTAAGTCGAGTGCCTCCTCTGTTCCTGTAGATCAGCTGGTGGGCTTGAATCACCAACACTCACTGAAGGGTTCTACCATGGCTCTTCAAGTCACCAGCCACTAAAAATCAATTCCTTGCTGTTTATTCATCTGCTTACTGACAGGATTAATCAAGACATCACTGTTTTGTTAATAAAAAGATAACTGCAAGTTATTGATTAAACGGGATTTTTTTTTATCATTTCCGTTCATATATCTCACTTTTGTACAGGCTCTTATCTTGATGGCATGTAAATATAAAAATCAATCTTTATAAAAGAAGATCACTAAGAGACACATCTACAAAGAATAAGTATCACAGAACACAATATACTACAATTACTAAGTATGTATACAGCAGAATAATACTGGCCTTTTTTTTTTACCTGCCACCTATTTTACTATAGAAAGAAGAGTGGTTTCCTGTCAGCTGACTCTAGCAAGTAAGATCTGTTAGAAATGAAATAAGGAACACAAAGTTACTGTGAAGGATTAATCTTGTTATTAACAAACAATAGGCCGACGTGAAAACTGAGCACACATGGTAGGACTACACCCATAACCATATATAGGTTTGGCACGGGATTTTTTTTTCATACATATCTGTATGAGTTATATATATATATAACCTCATATATAACAGAGAAAACATGGGCAACACTATGAAAACTTCTAAGCCATACCAAAAACCTTGTGGGAATGAGTCACTGAGCATGGAGGGTTAGAGCTGCCATTTCTGGGGGCAGCTAAATCAATTTTGATAACATAATTCAAAATGTTCTACAACCACACCACCTCACTGCCATCAAGCAGATTCATAGTCACAGGGACCCTGAGTGCGGGCAGGGAAGACCTCCTGCTGTGGGTTTCAAAGACTATAACTCTGCTGAGGGAACTGGAAGCCTCGTCTTTCTCCAGCATGGCAGCGTGGTTCCGGAACAACTCACTGCCTACCCCCATGAGTAGCAGCGGGGGTCATAAAAGCTAGCAAGCAGCCATTTAAGGTACAACAGCTTTTTGAATCATTGACTCAAGGAAACAATGAGTCCCAAACACTAGTGGTCCACAAAATATAGCCTCCCAACCCCAAGGCCAAAAAAGCCAGATAGTCCTCAGCTCTGCTACTAACACTGATGCACATGACCACAGAAGGGCCTGGAATCAATGGGATAAACATGAACAATCAAATTCAAAATTCAGACTTCCTGGTGTGAGAGAGACAGGTGGGAGCCCTGAGCCAGTGGCACGGGCATACCTTTCAAGTAGGGACCACCTTGCAGCCCAACTACCTACAGGCCGGTAAGAAGAACTCTTGAAAAGCCCTCTTCAAAATCATCAACCATAGGTGACCAAGATAAGCCCAGAAGGCAGGACAGGCAAGAAACAAAGGGACAAATGACAATGGGAAAGCAGGGAGGAGGAAGGAAAGGGCAAACTGTCTTGAATAGACAATTAATTTGCTCTATAAATTTTCCCTCAAATGAAAATTTTAACAAAACCCTATGGAATGGAGTTCTACACAGAAACTTAAATCTATGATATTAATGGTTTGGGGGCATACCTTCATGTGCATGTTTTAATACCACTAATGTATGTGTTTTAATGCCCCTAAGGGGCCCTTGTGGCACAATGGATTAGGCATCTGGCTGCTGACAACAAGACTGGTAGTTCAAACCCACTGGCCACTCCTTGAGAGGATAATCAGATTTTCTTCTCCCATAAACAGTTATCACCTCGGGCTGAGCCCCAGTGGCGTAGTGGTTGTGCACGGGACTGCGGCCCACTGGGACGGAGGTTCAATTCCAGCAGTGGGGCTGGGCCTCCTACTCCTACCACTGGAGAGCAGTGATGCACCCCCCCAAAAAAGAGAAAAGAAAAAATAAAAGAGTTCCCAATAAAATGATTAAAAAAAAAAAAGATTTACCACTTCTGATCCTATATACGGTCCCTACAAGTTTGAATTGGCATTTGATGGCAGTAGGTTTGGTTTAGGGTAAGGATTTGAGGTAGTTACAAAATTGCTTGACAACTTAATACAAATGAGAGGGTGGCATCTAGCCTGTGAATCAGGTTACAGCCTGATGATCCCTTCCTGAGGACCTGGTCTCATGAGATTGTAAGACGTCCCCCTCTTCCTCCAGGATGACACACGAGCTCACTCAACTTTACATTCCTGATGGCAAGTCACCTGGAGTCACTTTGATGCAGCCAGAGCCCTGGAGATCCGGCCATGGCCTTTGCACCCGGCAAGCCTGTAATCTTCCTGCAGTTGGTATC
Organism: Nesogale talazaci; assembly: GCA_004026705.1. Lineage (NCBI taxonomy): Eukaryota > Metazoa > Chordata > Mammalia > Afrosoricida > Tenrecidae > Nesogale > Nesogale talazaci. The sequence goes on from PVJH01000580.1 coordinate 214,017, forward strand.
AAAGCATGGGGCTTTGTGAGTCTAAAGAGGAATTTATGGACTACTACAGTCTCCAAAACTCACAGGGGCAGTTCTATTCTGTCCTGTGAGCTACAATTGACTGGACGGCAGTGAATTCGACTTTTTTAAAAAAATGTATGTCCTGCTAAGTGTTGACTTGCAAGATCAGAGTTCAAACTCACCAACCAGTTCCTTTGGCGGGGAGGGGGGGGGGGGAGTTAGGGGGGGGGAGAGGGGGGGCAAAAAGGAGACTGATTGCTCCCACAAAGATGGAAACCCTTGGAAATTCTATGGAGTCATGGCACTATATACAGTATGTATGATTATGTACAGTATGTATTACAGGCATATTTTAATACAGGTTTTAATATAAGTGTCAAGATCTTAAGTCATCTCTTCTCTGGAATAAAGAGTCTGTAAGTGAGACTATACCTTCCTCAACAACGCACACAGTCCCCAAAGGATTACTGGGAACAAAAGAAGCAAAATTATTGTTAGGAGGAAGTTCGCTCCTGAATCCAGGATGGCAAATTGTGCTTGCTAACAGAGAGCTGTGTGGTTGACCTTGTGTGTTCCATGCCAGTGTACCTTAACTGGGCCACATAGTGAAGGTAGGAAGCAACAGATGACTGTTGCTCGAATGCTGTACTTCTATCCAGCCTTATTGTATTACCTATTTCCAACAGCTATTGGACTGAAAGAAGCCAGCAAATCAGTTAGAAGGCACAACCCTGATTAATTAATCCCAAATTTACTTGGCCTACCGTTGCCCTTTCAGATTAATTTTATGCTATAGCCCCAGTGTCAGAATAAAGTACAGATAGCTGCTTTTTCAGTTGCTCTGAATTACTCCAGAGGCGTTCAAAGGTCAGAATCATCACTGTGAAATGCACTGATTTAATTATATATCCATCCAACAAGGAAGCACAAATAATATTAATCATGAATCTCCACTTACAGCTGAAAGGAACCTTCTGCACTTATCAGATCATGTCTTTTATTTTGATGATTACTATCATTAATAAACTATATTGATTAATATAGTTATATATTATTATATAATATATAGTTTATATTAATAAACTATATACTATCATTAATGAACTATATTGATTTTTCTCAAGGGGTTAAGTTGCATATATTTGGGCACTGTGGCAGTCATACTTGTGTCAATTTCATGATTGGGAGAGTAGGGGTAGAGTCTAGCCTAACAATCTGGAGATAGCCAATGAGACCTCTGTGTAGGAATGGCTTTCTCCTGAGAATTCTGGGAAATCTCATACTGTTTCCCCCCCCCCCCCCATACAGTGAGAGACTATAGACTCAGTCCCTTGGAAGATGCTCTATTGACAATATGGCAGCATACTGATGGATCCTGAGTTCTGGAATCTGGAAGAGATGGAGGAGAAGCCACATGTGCTTACCCTGATGGGAAAACAAAAACCAAAACCTCTGTAGCCAGAAAAGCCACACAGAGACTCCTGCCGATGCCAAGATGCTTGAGAAGCTACAGGGAGGCCTCTGACAGCGCTGAGATGCTTCTACCACCATGGATACACAAGACTCTGTACCCACAGGACGGTAATTGTCCTGGAGCCATTGCAGGTGCCTCCTGAATATGAAGAAGACTTTATAGACTGGTACCAGACATATGGGCTAATATCAGGCTTGTGAGCTTGGACTGGACTGGACTGGGTTGGGACGCTTTCTCAATGTTCCAGTCCTTTTGTATATAAACCTTTCCCTTAATATACATATGTGCTTATGAATTTGCTTCTCTAGTCTACCCGGACTAACACAGGAACCAGACCTCTTCTAAATTTCATTACATGGTAGTTACATAATGTGGTGTCAGAATATTAAGAGTGAAGGGGTGAAGTCTAGCCTTCCATCAGGTCACAGCCTGATGACCTAGAGGCACCATGGAGATAAATCACTCACTGAAGATATACTCTCTCCCTGTGAGATATTCCTGTTCACAAGCTGCTTAGAGCTATGCTGATGACAATGAGACCCTTGGAGGTGGAGGAATCATATGGAGACCCACACCAGTGCTAAGATGCTTCCACCACCCCTGAATCCACAAGACTTTCCACTAGCATGTGCTCTTCCTGTACTCGGCATCATTGCATGCGTTGTGTGAGTCTGAAGAGAAATTTACAGACTGGTATTGGTCATATGGTCTAATATCAGACTTACGAATTTGATCTGAACTTGGCAGGCACATCTTCTCAATATATAATTACTCTTTGATATAAAGCTCTATCTTATTCTTATATGAGTGTCTATGAATTTGCTTCTCTAATCTACCCTAACACACATAGATAACTGTGTCAGATAACTAAAGCACAGATAAAGAAGATGTGACATTAGCCTTAACATAATGGCAATCACAAAATTCGTGTTCTCAGTACCACTTTTAAACATAAATATGCTTTACAAAATTCATCCTCACACCATAATATGAGATAGTATATTTACTCCCATCATTGTCCAGAACAGAAAACTGAGGCACAAATGCATTCTGTAATTTGCCCTGGATTGTACAGTTAAGTTCCTGACTCTGCCAAACTGAACAGTCATGCTCAGTTTCACTCATAATTTTGCTTTATGTCCAGTTTGCTTTCATAATTCAGGAAATTATATTTTTACCTATTGAAAATGCCATTTGATACCTAAGAGATTTAAAGCTTTTGTTGTTGCTATTGTTTTTAATTATGCTTTATATGGATAAAATAATTCAAAAGATAGAGGGAGAGAGAGGATAAATAGATATAGATAGATGTCTCTGATTTGACTTTTCAATATATATATATACACATACGTGTGTATACATATGTGTGTTTATATATATCATAATAAAATGGTAACAGTTATTTTGTAAGCTTTCCAGGGCAGGCCAAGTTGTCAGGATACAACACCTCTTCAACAACACAACAGTACACTCATTAGGCCACAAGTGCCATCTACAAAAAGCAATGCAGCAACAGGCAAGGGTGTGCTACAGTGAAAGGTAAGCAAAGTATGTTAAGCTCAGCGCCATATCTGGCTTTTCAATGATCAAAGGAAAAATAATTCAATGCAGCTTTCAAAACAAAACTAACCACCAGGGCTGAGCCCTGGTGGCATAGTGGTTGTGCACAGGACTGCGGCCCACTGGGATGGAGGTTCGATTCCAGCTCCACGGAGCAAAGGCTGGGCCTCCTACTCCCACCACCTGAGGGCAGTGATGCCCAAAAAACAAACAAACAAAACAAACAAACAAAAAAACTAACCACCAATAGGATACTTGTTTTGTTTATAGAATCTTGCCATATAGGCTTATTTTGTAACACACACACAAAAAAAACTTGCTCACTCATTCTATTTGAATAGACTCATAAGGAAAACAAACATAACCACTGGATGTTCTAAATGTCTTGTGCAAATGGAAGAGGACACTTTAATATCTATTAAGCACCCTAACTGGGTTAAGGATTGTGCTATATTGTTCCCATTTCATCTAATTAAATCTTGGCAACAAACTACAAGGTATCATTGTCCCTATTTCTAAGAACCTACATTTTCAGTTTTCCATTTCCCCATTTCTTTATTTTAAATGCACTCCACCACCATCCCCAACCAATTCTTTCTTACTTCAAAATGATTTTCTTTGTAAGGGATTTTCACTTTAATTAAAAAAAGAAAGTACTATGCTATAGATTGGTTATGAGCACGAGCAGTGGGATGGAAGTACCTGGGATTGAATCTGAATTCTGCTATTGCAACCTGAGGCACATTACTTGACCATGCTGTGGCTCCATTTCCCCAGCACTGGTTGACAGTAATACATGATGAACAAGTGGGATTCATAACAGATATGCAAGGATAGTTTAGTTTTGGGAAAAAAATCAATGGAATCCACAACATAAAGAAGACAAAAGAATCATATGATTATAATAATATATAAAAGGTATTATATAAACTCCAACAATTCTTCAAAAAAAAAATCTCAATAAAATAGCAATAGAAGGGAAATTTCTCAACATAATATAGGCTATCTCACTTAATTGAGAGAAATTGAAAACAACCCCTCTCCAAATAAGAACCAAACAGGTTGCCCTTTATCACCACTCTTATTTAATATATTCTTGGACATCTTAGCCAAAGTTATAAGACATCAACAAGTTCCCAAAGGCATCCACATTGGCAAAGAAGAAACAAAACTCTCTTTATTCGCAAATGATAAAATCTACTATAAGGGAATCCAAAAGATTAAATTTTTAAAAAATCACTGGAACTAATTGAAAAATTTGTCAACATAACAGGATATAAGATCAATATACAGAAATAAATTAGGCTATTGTATATTTAAGATGAAACCAAAAGAGAAATTAAAAGAACCATATCACTTACAACTACCCAAAAGATGAAATATTGGAATAAATCTTACCTGAGAAACAAAAGTCATACAAAGAAAACTATAAACTCTTTCTACATGAAATTAAGCACAAATAAATGAATGCCCATGCTCCTAGATAAGAAAACAATATATCCATTGAAAATATCAGTATTACTAACAGTTTTATATCTTTAACACAATTCCAATCCAAAGTCCAGCACTATTCATCAAAGAAAAGAAAGAACTAGCCACAAACTTTATATGAAAAGGAAAGGAATCAGAATAAACAAAACACTATTAAAAGACAAACAAAATAAGAGATCTTTCACTTCATTTTTAGAAATCTATTATCTAACCACAGTAATCAAAACAGCTTGATATTGGTACCCTAAACATGAAGACCAATGGATTGGAACTGATATCTTGGAAACAGACACACATGACCTTTGATAAAGAACTAAACCACAGTGAGTGGAAAAGAGATAGCCTTGTCCATAAATCAAGCTCTCCAATTGGCTTTCCAATTTTATATAAAGACAGGGACCTTAGTGGGGTAGTGGCGAGGGGTTGGTCTGCTAAACAAATTGTCAGCAGTTTGAAAACATCAGTCTCTCCGAAGGAAAAAGGTGAGGCTTTTACTCCTGTAAAGGTTTAGAATCTCAGAAAATCACAGAGGCAGTTCTGTACTGACCCATAGGGTCACTTTAAGTTACAATTGGCTAGATGGCAGTGAGTTTGTGTGTGTGTGTGTGTGTGTGTGTGTGTTTTATTTATTATTGTAAATATATATTATGCAGGAAATAATGATTTTCAGTTTTATTTTGAAGTCTCTGCTTTTAACCTTTTGTGTCTATATCTAGGAATGGAATTGTTGGGTCAAATGCTGGTCCCGGACCTCTGGTGGCACTGTGGGTTTAGGCAAAAGATTGCTAACTGAAAAACTGATCATTCAAAGCACAGGCTACACTGCAAGAGAAAGCTGAAGCTGTCTCCCATTCCCTTATAAGATTTCGCATCTTGAGAACCGTACACAGGTCCGCTATTCGTTGTTATGGTTCAACGGCAGATTCCGTTTAGTATTATACCGGTTCTAATTTTAATTTTTTGAAGAACTGTCACATCGTTTTTCATGATGGCTTTCCCCTCAGAGATGGAAGGCTTTCAATTTCCCTACATCTTCACGCACGCTATTTTCTCTTGGGTTTGTTGATTTGTTGATTTCCCATCAAAGATATCTTTTAAAAGAAAACAGCAACCAAAAAACCTCCCTGCCTCGAGTCAATGCTGACTCAGAGCAAACCCCCTTTGGGCTTCAGAGACTATCACTGTCTGAAGAAGGAGAGAGCTCAGTCTTTCTCCCAAAGAGCTGCTCTTGGATTCAAAATGTCAACCAGGCAGCTCACAGTGTCATTGCTACACCACCAGGGAGCCTCCTGTTAGGAGTCAAATGACATCTCACTTTGGTTTTGATTCACATCTCTGATGGTTAATGATGCTCAGCATCTTTTCAAGTGTTTGGTGAAATGTTTACTCAAGTTTTTGCCCATTTTATGATTAAGCTTTTGCTTTTTTGTAGCGTTTTTGAAAATATGTGTGTATGTACATTTTCTATATCTGTATATTTATGTCTGTATACATATATATGTATGTGTATATAAACATATGTACACACATATGAGCGGATGCCCCCTAACCAAAAAAAAACAAAAAACAAAAAACACGGAAGACTTTTTTTCCAGCTGGGTGAGCATCAGCAACTCACTCTGAGTTAGTGCACCCAGTGGCATCACCCTGGGAAGGTTCTCTGGTCACGGTGAATTTTTTCATTAAAAACAATTTCACTCACACCTCACTTTTTGTGATGGCTCATTGAAGAGAACATATGTGGCTGTGAAAGTTTGTTTCTTGCTCTGGAAAAATGGCCCAGAAACTGTTGGGATGTTTAATACAGCTTACAGGGGCAGTGCTATGGGAAAAATTCAAGTGGTTTTCTTGTTTCAAGAGAGCTGAAATGTTAATTGATGACAAACCTCATTCTGATATCTGAATGAACAGATGAACAGATGAAAATGTCAACGAAATTTGTGTCCCGTGTTCAAAGACCAACGATGGGCCACTGAAGAGGTGAGGAAGTTATCTGGAGCTCAGTTCTGCAAAATCTAACATAAGATTTGGGAATAAGAAGAGATGCTTCAAAATGTGTGGCTTGGATTCTGACTGACCAGTAAAAGAGCTTCTAGTGGAAGCTTGCTGTGCTTTGAGAAAACAGCTCTGAAGCGACGCCGACTTTTTTTCCCCAAGGTCACTACTGGTGAGGATACATGGTGCTATTCTTACAACCCAGAAAGAAAGCATCATCAGTCAAGCCAGTGGAAGAAGTCATCCTCAACTTGCCCCCCAAAATCTTGTCAAGTGAAATCAAAGATCAACATGATGTTCATTTGTTGCTTTGATATGAGGGAGACAGTGCATTTAAAGTTCATTCCACCAGATCAGAATGTGAGTCAAGCTTTTTATTTTGAGACTCTGAAAAGATTGCACAGCTGTGTGAAACAAACAAACAAAAAAGCCTTATTTCTGGCAGTCAGGAGACTGATTTTGCCACCACAACAACGTACTGCTCATGCAGTCATCTCAGTGGGCCAGTTTTTGGCAAAAACCAGCATGCCTCTCTTGCCCCACCTACCTTACTCACCTGACTTCACTCTGTGTGACTTCTTTTTGTTTTCACATATGCAGGGGGACAAGAAAGGACAGCGATTTGATGACTTTGAAGCGGTGAAGACAAAAAAACAAATCAGGGCGTTGCTGTCAACCATTCAAACAGATGAGTTTGAAAAATGTTTCCAAGAATGGAAACAAATGTATTTTGTGTATTTTTGACAAATGTATTAAGTGTAATGGTGAGTACTTTAAAGGTAATAGGGTTGTTTTGTAAAAAAAAATTAAATAAATAGCTTTGAAAAAAATCTCTGCTATCTCCTCTTATACATATATGTATACATACATGCGTATATGATTGACATGTAGACAACGTTCTACTTATTACTGAGTTTATTCATTGGAAAAGCCATATAGAGCTCACAGAGAATGCTCACAATTTTAGGGTCTATTAAGGAAATCTGTAGGTTACAACAGAGGGGAGAAATGTTCAGGATACAGATATTCACTCAGGACATGTTGCGAAGTTCCTCCAGGGTCCATAGGGTATGCCACTGCTCTGTAAACCACAATCTGAAGGCATTCAGCTGAAGCTCTGCAGGTTGGTGACCCCAGCTCTCTGAATTAAGTGCCCAGAGGTCCCCTACTCAAGAAGTCTCGGTCTGAAGACACTTAGCTCCACCTCCATAAGTCTGGAATTCCGCCTTCTCACATTATGGACCCAGAAGCAACACATTCTCAAGCCAGCCTCCTGCCCAAATGCCCTCAACTTGACTTGCTCTGCAGATTGGGAAACTCACCAATCTGTGTCACACTCTAGTGTCTGGACCTGGTGGTACTGCTACTTCTCTGTCACTCTTCAGATGTCAAAGCTGTCTCCTGGATCAAGGAAGTTCATTTCATAGAGATCTCAAAGTTCAGAAGTCATGCTTCACTTCTGGTTCTTGCTGGTAGTTCAATTAGCATCTCAGAAGTTTCATTTTAAACCAAACAGCATAGCACTCTAATGGATTCTCTTAACAATTACTTACAGATGAATACAAACAGTGTGTCCCCCAACTTCTTACTTGGACACATGCATGAGATGGGCATTTGGTGGTAATTACAGAGACTTTGGCTAGAAGAACCACAATAAATAATTCCCTGCCCCTGATATCTATTTATCTATCTTATTGTAATTCACTTCTTTTTTCCTTTTAGAACATTTTGCAGTAGTTTGGATGAAATTTTGCTAATTAATTTTTGCATTTCTTGCAACCCTCTCAAGGAGTCAGCACTCTCTCCACTTCCACCGTGAGTCCTCATTTCCATTCACAGAGGCAGCATGTTCTCCTACCCTTCCCACATTCTGAATTATACCTTAAAGCAAAAGGTGCTTTTTGGCCTTATATTGTTGAATGTTCTAGGAAGTACATTCTTCACAGATGTTACTATTAATTTTAAAGGCCTATCTCCTTTTTAGCTTTAAACTCGCTACCATCTAATAGATTCTGACTCACAATGACCCCGTAGGACATGATAGAACTACCCTTGTGGATTTCCAAGACTGTAAATCTTTATAGAAATCAACATCTTATTCTTGAGGAGTGGCTGGTGGTTTCAACTTCTGTAGCCCAATTCATAATCCACTGTGCCAGCAGGGTTCTTATGTGGAACCTGCACACAGACCAAAAGGCAGCTAGTTGTGTGAACAGAACAAGGAACGAGTAGCTGATTTAAAATCAAGAAGAGTGTGTGTCAAGAGTTGTATCCTCTCAACGTACTTGTCCAAACTCTATGCTGAGCAAACAGTTCTAGAAGCTGAACTCTGAGAGGCGGAGTGCGGCATCAGGATCAGAGGGAGGTTTATCATCAACCCTCATGCAGAAGACACCACGTGAGCAGAGTTGAGGCACGTGCTGATGAAGATCAAGGAGTTGAGCCTTCAGCATGGATTACCACTCAATGTAAAGAAGGCCAAAATCCTCACGACTGGATCCACAGGTAACATCATGATGGGGAAAAAAACTGGAGAATGTTGTCAAGAAATGTGCCTCCCTGGAATCTGTGTTGCTGGAAGCAGTACTCAAGAGATCAAAAGACGAGTTGCATTAGGTGAATCTGCTGCACAAGACCTCTTTTAAAGTGCTGAAAAGCAAGAGTACTACTTTATGGACTAGGTGCGTCTGATCCCAGCCATGGTATTTTCAATGGCCTCTATGTCTATGAAAGTTAAGACACTGGATAAAGAAGACCAAAGAAGAACTGTTGCATTTGAATGGCGGTGCCGGCACAGAATAAGGAAAGCACCATGGCCTGCTCCATGGACAAACTGAACTGTCAGGGAAGAACAATCTCCAGAGTGCTCCTGAGAGGCAGGGATGGCAAAACTCTGTCCATTCAGGGCGCTGCAAGGGTCCCTGCGTCTGGTTGGTGGTGTAACATACAAGGGCATTTAACTTGGCTGTGGACTCCCATCTATACCTGTCAGGACGTTACAAATTAGCTGGCCAGTTAGGGACCCAAATCTAGGGTCCAGGGTTCTCAGTCCCCACAGTGGCTTATTATAGAGGTGATCACTGCTCTGCACAGATAACTTATATCAAGACTCATTACCAGACATCAGGATCTATGAGATGATTGTGCACACAGGCAGCATTTTCAACCTGCACTTGGATACGGACCCATGCAAGTTCCAGGCTGAGGAGCAAACTAGCATTTGAATGTAATACACATGTATATAAGTAAGCATACTGTATGAGAATATCTCTATGCATTTTCACAGACTGGATGCAACCGTGAAACCTTACGAAAACACAATTACCTTTGAGCCTTTCCTCATGCTCTTTCATAGACCCTCCATGTCCCCCTTCACAGACCCTAACGTGAATCACAGTTCCTCACTTCAGATACCACAGATGAATTTGGCTTTGTTTCCACAATATAGAAGTAAATGTTACAATGTATCTACTTTTGTTTTGTTTTATGTATATAGACCTTTTCAGTCTGAAGTTTAATGCGGAAGACTGTGGGTCGAGAACATGGATAATCACATGAACTCATTTCCTTATTCTCCAATGGTCCAAGGATCCCCTGACATAAGTCAGTAGCACCGACACAGTTATATTTGGAAACATCTAAGTTACATCAGGGATGTGAAAGAGATCCAAGGAAGTACAAGGTCCATTTCAATGCTGTAGTATTTTGAAGAGATTGAGTCACTGATCCAGAATAACAGTAACAAATTCCTCCATATGAATTAAAGATTAGATGGCAAATAAATTGTTGATGAGGTTTTAAAGGGGGAAATTCTGTTGTCAATACCTAACGTAAATCAAAGTAAGTTTTGAGATAAACTTAATCAGTTTATCAAAGAAACTCCTTTTTCTAGTTCAAAATTTTTTACTTAGTAGAGAAGTGAATGCTCGTGATTTTGAAAAATGCTTGAGGATGTTTGCAAAAACTGCAGAAATATCAATAGAAAAAAATTAGGGTTAGTTTTATGAATTTTTTCTAAAGCAATTTCAATATTTGTGTGAGCATTATATCTTGCAATCTTATTGTACTTGCTAAATCCTGAGTTAGTTTCTTAAACCCAAATCTAAGCGTATCTTGGTGGAGTGGGGGTGATAATGTTATTTTTAGGATAAAAGTATCTTCTTGATGCTGAGTGTCCTCTTATACATTTTACTATTTTTGCTTTGAATCAAAGTATAAGAAGCCACATATTTCTTTTTATCCCTTAGGAGTTAAAAGTAGTCATTTGCAAACCTTCAATCGCTTGCAAACTTTTAAAGTTGTTCAATATTTCTTAAAAACAAACAAAAAGCACAAACCATATCTATTCATCGCCATATACTTTTCAAATTTAAATAGGTGAGTATAGTTTGCATATAACTCCATTCAAGGAGGGTTCACTCTGTTTATCAACACCTTAAAATTTATTGACATTTCTATGTGCAAATCTTTTGATTATACAGTCTTCTTACTGCTCTAAAACCCCTAATTATATATACATTTTTTCCTCTCCTAGAAGATAGCCAACAGTTACCAGAGCCTTTTTGTGAAACCAAATAAGGATATGCTTAAGGAATCTCCATTTGAGAAATGAGTCAACCACTAAAGATGACGATTGTGATGGCGGAACACTTTGCCTTTAAACATAGTGGTAAGCAGGAACTCCTGGGTTTATATTAAAGTCTGGTTATTTCTTACCGGGAAATACGCATAGTTGTGGGTGCCCATTTGCTGTTATTTCTTTAATTTTCCTTCACAGTCAAGTAGGAATCTATGAAAACTTACTGTAGTTGCTTTGCTACTGGATTTTTCCTGCTATATATTTGTTGCAAGGAGCCCAGGTGGCTCGTGCTTATGCTTTGGGCTGCCATGTAGGAAGCCAGCAGTTAGTTCTAAATTCCCAACTGTTGCAGAGGAGCAAGGTGGGGCTTTCTGTTCCCGTAGCAACGACAGTCTTGGAAACTCAGAGGTAGCTTTACCCAGCTCAGCAGGGGCACTATGAGTTGGCATCCACCAGATGGCAGAGGGTTCCGTTTTTTTGGTTTTATGTATGGTAGATTTCAGTTTCTTGACTCATTCAAGACTGATGCTTCGTAAGCATCTCTCCTTCCTTTCTTCAGTTTACTAGGGGTAGAGCTCGGCCTCCAGAGAGTTTTGTTCTTATTTACTCACTTTCAGGCAGGATAACCCTGTGTAGAAATTAGTAACATTTTCTAAATAAATTAGACAATCATAAATAAAGCTATGTCCTTATAACTGTCTATCTAGTACAAAAAGAGAGAGATTAAGGTGAAAGGATTATAGTCAAACTAAGGCTTCCATTGATCAATACCAGGATGCTCTAAATGAAAATTAGCATTTTCTTATGCATTTCTTAGCTTTTCATTTTGAAATGCCTGGTTCCTTCCAACGTTTCTTCTGAATGCATAAACTTAAGTAATTATATCAGGAAGTATTTGAAATTAAATTAAGAACTCATTACATCTCAGTTTCCACCCTTGAGAAATCTAGATAAGGATTCATTTTTCACTTTGGGGCTATCAGATAACAATTCAATTTTACTCTGTCTCATGTTTCAATGTCTCTGCCTTAATTACCACCACCACCCCAAGCCCCACAAAATACAAGAAAAACAGTTGGTGATTTAGTAGAAGGCCACTCTTAGTGACCCTATAAATGAAGAAGAATTGCCCCCAATGATTTTCCAAAGTCTCCTCTTTCTAAGAACAGATGCCCTGTCTTCTCCCAACCTTTCTATCAGTAGCAGAGCACTTAACCATCACACCAATGTTAATTCATCTTCTTTAATCTATGCTATTTAAAAATGTTCTTGATAATTCTTTTGAAACATTACTTCCTCTTGGGTCCATTGCCCACCTGCCATTTACCAACTTCATCTAATCTTTTCAAATGCTTCTTCTTGGAAAACTCTTATGTATCAAAGGAAACTGGCTGCTCAAATCTGATTCATAATGATCTATAGACTCTTCAGTGGCCAATAGTTTGTTTTTTCACAATCAGTCTACAAGAACTTCATTCTAAGCCACTTTGGGGTAGACTCAACCTCTATTCATTTCATGAGTAGCCAAGGGAAGTTCCCTGTCTGTGTCCCACTGATATTGCTAACACAGTGCCTCCGGAAATTATAAACAGCAAAAAGAAGGGAGGAATCCCTGCCCTCCCTCTGCTAGAATGGTCGGTTCACATACGCCCTGAGGTTTTAGACTTACTGACTGTACCCTTATCTCAGATAAGGTTTTAGACTTACTGACTTTACCCAATCACAGATGACTAGTTCTGCTAAGTTGCTCCCTGTCTGTGATGTATTCATATAAGGGAGACACATAATCATTAGATCCTGTTTCCTGAAAATTTGACAATATTTTCTTTATAAGCCAGCGTGAGTTCACAAGATTTTTGTGATCTCCAATACAGAACTGTATTCAACTTTAATTTCTCTATAATTTACCTTCTTTAATAATTTATCAGCACTAGTTCTTATCCAATGTTCCATTCAATCTCACTATGATAATAGCATATCATTAACACCTCTCTAGTGCATAAAAATTGCTTGGGTTTAGGGTACCTTTCTGGGACAAAATGTAATGAGATGTGAAAATCATACTTAATAGAAAGGACTCGATTTCATTAAAGATTTAAAGAAAGTAATTACAACTTCTGAAATACATGGGAAAAAGAAATGATATGTTCCATTCTATAATAAGATTTTTAAAAATCATTTCTTCCCAATTACTGTTTACCTTGTATCTTCATGTAAATGCTCCTATTTAAGATAAGAAATCATCCATAAGATGAAATCATTGTAAGTGTAGAACCAATAGTATTTTTGAGTTTTTTAGTTATTCATGGTGAAACCTAAAATTTAACAAAATCATAATCATGAAAAATGAGTATGGCCCTCTGGGATTTACAGCTGGACTCGTATAGGTATTTCATCTACCTATTTTTTTCTGAGCCAAGATCATATTTGAAAAGATACCACATGGTATGCATGGGGTAAAATATTTGAAAAATAATAAACTCTTCTCAAGAACCAGAAGCAAGTAGACGTCTCTGTGAAAATGATCAGAAGACAAACAAACGAGTGACCACAAAAAGAATCTTCCTTCAACAAGTTCATTTCATTTCTCTGAATATTATCCTTACAAGTGTGGTAATTGGGAAAATAGTCATCATAGCAACACTAACTTTGAAGTCCAAATCCTCAATACCATATGAGGTTTTATGTGCGGGCAGTGTCAACTACACACAGCAGCAAACACATGGACAGTTCCTATTTGCCCTTTACTGTAAGTTTGCCCTCACTCTGAACCGATGGAACTAACTAACCAACTGAACTAACCCGCCCACCTTAAAACAAGAAAGCAAATGTTATGAGAACAGTGATGGCAACAAATTTACAAAAGTGTTTGACACAATGGATGGATGGATGGATGGATTGTGATAAGAGTTGTACGAGTCCCCAATAAAATGATTTTTTTTAAATTCTTCTAACAATTACCTGCACTTGCTAAATGTGCCACTTCTAAATTACTGAAAAATTGGAGCCTTTTCTGGCACTAACCCAAACCAAACTCATGCCATTCCATTGATGTCAACTTACAGCTACCATACAGGACAGGACAAAGCTGCCCCTGTGTGTTTGTGGGATTAGAACTTTTTTAAAGTAGAAATCCCCATCTTTCTCCTTTCTAGCACTAAATAAAATAAAGCTGAAAGAGAATCACATGCACCTGATGATCAGACTTACCTACAAATTGCTCATCTTTCATGTTTGCTTAGGATTTTGTATTGATATCATGTAGTTCAGTAATAGAAAACATGCTGAAATCAAAGGGAAATCAGAGGTGAAGTGGATGTTGAAATAATCATGTGGGACTCGGAAGTCCCAGGTGGACTCTGGTGGCAGTACTTCTTAATATAAATACGGGTATTTAATATCCATACGGTTCTAGAGGCCCCAGATGGGCAGTTGTTGTCAGGTGCCCCCAGCATCCTGTGTACAAGAGAACAAAACACCGCCTGCTCCTGCATCAGCCTCACGATGGTTCCCAGGGCTGCGCCCCTTATTGCATCCACCGTGTCAACCCAGCTCCTCAAGGGCCTCCGTCGTGTTCGCGCCTTCTCCACTTGGCCAGCAACGATGCCTTTCGCGGGGGATGGGTCGCGCTTGGTTCCATGTCCCAAGTCTGTGAAGACGAATGCTGGCCGGCTGTGCTCCCTTGCAGGAGCACTCTGTACTTCTTCCAAGGGAACGTTGCTCGTTCTTTTGGCAGTCCGGCCCCGGGCACTTCCACTCTCCGTCATCAGGCAGGAGCAGGGCTCACCCTGGGAAGCACCCTTGCAAGAAACCCATGAGGCAGAAATGATGGTGGGTGATGTTGATATTACGTTGTTCAAACTATGATCAACATCTATGGGGAAAATGGGATTTTATTTCGTAATATAGACTAAATCATAATGCTACATTTAAGTCTGTGAGTCACGAATATGAGTACAGCTATGGAACAGAGAAAAATATACACAGTCTCTGACTTTGGTCTCTTTAGTAGATAACATAGGAGTGATTTTTGAAAGGACTTTTAAAAAGGCTTTTGTAAAAAAGTCATTTTATTGGGGGCTCATACATGATTTTTCACAACACATAAATACATCTATTGTGCCACGCTTCTTCGCATAACTGCTACTGTCATCATTCTCCAAGCCTCCACTTTTGGACTTCAGCCCTTGACATCAGCTTCTCATCTTTCCCCCTCCATCCTTGCTTCCCACTCCCCCACCAACCCTCAACACTTCATAAATTATTATTGTTTTGCCATCACTTGCACTGCCCCGTGTCTCCCCTTGCTCTCTCCACCGATGTCTGTCCTCCTGGTAGGAGGCTATGTGTAGATCCTTGCAATTGGCTCCCCCTTCTCTCCCCCACATTCCCTCCACCCATCAGGAAAAAGGCTTTTTAAAATCCCTTTACAGGACGTAGTTTGAAGGTATTTACCTCCATTTAGGCACAGTGGTTCTCATCTCAAAATAATTTTCTTACTCTAACTTGTTAAGTCTTCTACAATTACAGTATTGTACTGAAAGTACACAGAAATATTTAATAATCACTTTTAAGCACACTTCCCTTTAACCCAATAACATCAGAATTTTTAATTTCAAGAAAATTTTCTTGTTTTTATTCTTTACTATTATCAATATATACAACAACCAAAATATATTAAAAATATATAAATATAATTTCGGTACCAGACACATTTCAATTAAATGTATTTAATTCAATGTTATGTAATTAAACGTATTTAACTGTTACAAAAACGTTGCACTCTGTTATAGGATTAAAAAGAAAACCTACAAAATATATCCACTGACAGCATTCCCAGTGGGATACCTACTGCTATCAAGTTGGTTCAGCAACTATTACATATCCCTTACTTCCCTGTCCTCTCCCAAGCCATAGTCTGGACACAGACTCACATGACTAAACAACATTTCTATAATATACAAAAGCATCCATTTATTAGGCAATACTCCAGACTCTATTTTTACCTTATCTAAAGTATTAAAGAGCAAAGCTGTCACTTTGAAGACTATGCTGAATCTGACCCACAAGAAGTATTTTCAATTGTCTCACATGCGTATAAAAGTCGGGAAGTGAACGAGGAAGAATTGGGTGCATTTGAATTACAATGTTGGTCAAGAATCATGAAATGTCTGTGGACTTCCGGAAGAACCGACAAATCTGTCTTGGAAGCAGGATACCCCGAATGTTCCTGAGGAGTGAGGGTGATGAGATTTGCCTGCCATGCTCTGGGCATTTTATCTGAAGTGAACGGTCCCTGCAAAGGGGCATCATGCTTTAAAGTAGAGGGGCCTCCACCAACAGAGAGCTCATTAGGGAGAGGGACTGATACAATGGTGGCAACAATGAGCCCAACACGACAAGGGTCAGGAAGGTCCAGCTCACGGATTCCATGTACATAGGATTACGCTGCGCAGGCGCTGACTCCAGCAGTGTGTTAGTCTGGGTAGACTAGAGAAAAAAGCTGCATAAACACGCATATGTATATGAGGGAGAGGTTTATATACAAGAACAATTGAACACTGGGAAGAGATTGATATTATGAAGAATTCCATCATGCTTGTATCCACAATCAAAATTCAAATCTGCTACACAAAGCCGCTTTAAAACTTTAAAGAGCAGGGATGTAACTTTGAGGTGCAGTGCCCTTAACCGAAACCAGATTGTCAATGACCTCATAGGCATATGAAAGTGGGACATTAAATAATGAAGACCAAGGAAACACGGTATATTTGAATTGTGAAGCGAGTGAAAAATGATAAAACTACTATGAACTGGCCAAAAAAAAAAACAAAGAAAAAACTCATGTGTGGCAGTCACCTAATTTGGCGTCAGTTTGAGCACTGGTGGAGTTTAGCAGGTCAATTTGGAGATAGTCAATGAGACCTCTGTGTGGGCGTGGCCTTTTGAGAATTCCGGGAAATGTGGTCATTCCATCTTGGAGGTGAGATATTGTCTCTCCCGGCTCACTCACTTGGAGACACTCGACTGACAAGGCTCGTTCCCCGTGCGACAGTGCAGCTGACGAGACACATGCAGCATGATGCTAGTCCTGAGTCCTGGAACCTGGAGGAGCCACGTGGAGTCCCTCACCAGCACTGACATGCTTCTACCTCCACTGGATACACAAGCCTCTGTACCCACCGGCCTGTGACTGTCCTGGTCTCACTGCATGTGCTTTGTGAGTCTGAAGACTTATGGACAAGGCATTGGACATATGGGCTAATATCAGATATGATATTGACTGGATTGGGTTGGGATGTTTTCTTAATTTACAATTATATATTATTATACTTTATATATTACTTTTATATATTACTCTCTTATACACATATGAGTGTCTCCATGAATGTGTTTCTCTTGTCAACCTAGACTAACACAAACAGCAAACATTCTTTTTTCTTTAGTTGGGAAATGTGCACAGCAAACATTCTGATGAATGGAATTTACAGTGAGAGTACGGGGGAAATCAATCGTCGATTAGTGGATTAAAGATGGAATTGAATAGATTGGTCTTGAGCATATAAGAGGGGGAAAAAATGAGTCCCTCAGTTCGTGGAATGATCTTGGCTTGATTTCTTAGAGCCCTAACATGTGCTTTCCTAAATTGCAGCGCCGGGTGGTGAGGAATTGTTGTTTGGAATAGTTAACTATCTATGCTTCATAGTCAACTTTCTATGCTTCTTAGGTAAGAGAAAACAAACCTGTTTTATGTCCACATAACAATTGCAGTCTTCAGACTGACTTTGAACCTACAGAGCACATGCCACAGCTATCCTGGTACTTGTGGAGCTGCTGAAGTGGACTGGGCAAGTGGTGCTGGAATCTATTCAACTGCCTGAGGGTTGGGTTAGTTGAGGTCACACAAAATAACATGAACAGATAAACAAAGAGTTGCTGCCGAGCCTTAAGTCAAACCCTGTGTTACAGAGTAGAGCTGTTCCATAAGGTTTTCTTCATGATAATCTGTAGAGAAGCTGATAGCCATCTGTCTCTTCTGCAGCAGCACTGGTTGGATTAGAAACATGAAGTCTTAGGTTGAGGGCATGCATGACCTCAAAGGAATATGGAAAAAGCTGAGACCAAATGAGAGAAAGAAAAGTCTCATAAGGAAATGTTGAGGCCACACACTGGTGCGATATTGCCATGTGAAACACACGGTATGTACAATCAGTATGGAAAGTCTGGTCGGCTTCATTGTTTGAATTCAGGGCTGGGATCTCAAAAATTTATGACAATGCTTACATTCTTTTGGAATAGCTCCAAATTGTGGTTGTGGGCCTCAGTGGAGAAAGAATTCCATTTGGTTCCACTCCTGTTTGCTTCCCAAGAGCAGTAATGAGGATTATAATAAGCATGGCTGAGCAGAAATCTTATTAGATCCTATCAAGGGTGACTGGGCCTTGGCAAATTTGCAAGAGGAGCTAAAAATAAATTCTTAATATAATGTAATGTCAATTAAATGCATATAATAAAGAATGACTATCCTGAACATTAATCTATTTAATAGTTAAAATATACTCACAATGGTCATTGCTATCAGGTTTGTTCTCTTTCCTATCTAATTAAACACAATTTATGACATTGGATCTTCCAGAAGCTTTCTTATGAAACTATGCCTGGGTTTCTTAAAGTCTGGTAAGGATTTCTTAGCTATTCTCAATTAAGTTCAGAATCTTGGGAAGCATCAAGGCCTGAAAATCTGACACAAAATCAGAAAATTATAGGGCAGATGTCACAGTTTATGTATCTGCAAATGCTGTACTTGTAATCAATTATGCCATTCCTACCAGGGCTTCCAGTCAGTAGTGGTCCTCATCAGACAAGGACCAGTGCGCAAGTGCCTGCTACCCCACCAATGGCATTTCCTTCCTGTTGCCTCCCTTGGCATAGCTCATTTGACCTTTCAATGTTCCGGCCCCAGAAATATCAAGTTCTGTGCATATTCCTCATGACCAACATGCAAATGGTCTGATTTGAGATAAGCCAACATTGGGAAGGAACACGAAGTCACATTCCAGCCTTTAAAACCGCATCTGTGGTTTCCTCTGAGCCAGCTCCGGCACCTCTCAGCCCTTTATGAGACGCACACTTCAGCAGGAGCCATGCTATCTCGGAGAAGGGGATCAGGAAATCCCTGTCTGAAGCAGCATGGACAACAAAGGCATTTCCTTTCTCCTTTCCCTCTTGCCCACCCCCACCCCTCTTTGCTTTCGTTACAAGAGATCAAATCTTGCAACGTTCTGTGAAAATCTGAGCAGCTGACGGTGCGGCTGGCACCTGACTCAGAAGAGTAGCACTCTGGGTCCCTTCAGTGTATTCCTTTTTATTTTTCATTGGTGCTTTGTGCCAGGGAGTCCATTTTCATTCACAGGGGTCCCGTGTGATAGAAGTGCCCTATAGGGTTCCCTATGCTATATATATACACACACATATACATATACATACACACACACACACATATATAAAATCACTGCCCTCGTGGGAGTGGGAGTTCCAGCCTTACTCCCGGAGAGCTGCTGCTGGCCTTGAAGTGCCAACCCAGTGGGGCACAGTCCCGCACTCAACCACTACTCCACCGGGGCTTAAACCACTATGCTATATTTTTTACAGCAACATATTTAGGTCTGTTTTTTTTTTTTTTTTTGATAAGCTTTTAAGGAGGATGGTATTTCCACGCCACCCCACTCCCACCATCTAGTTTTAGCAAAGAAAATGCAGACAGTGCCTCCTTCCCTCCTGCCTGTAGCTATTTTTAGGGTGGGCCTCTAGGTCCTTGGATCTAGATATTGGATACATTGATAGATATTGGCCCCTGCTCCCTGCTCTAGCCCTTCAAAGGGTAAGGGAAGCTGTGTGACGTCATCATGACCATGGGGAATAACATATTGAGAGCCACAGTGGCGCCAGAATCCCTGGGAGCACAATGGAGAAGAACCTTAGGCAGAAGAGAGTGGAAATAGTGGGTTTTTTAGACAGTGGAGGCTGTGGCCTCATCCTCAAGGATGACACGGCTTACAGGGCGGAGCTTAGGGAAGAAGCAGTGAAGCAAAGGGGGGGGGCTGTGTGATGAAGGTGTGTAAGGGGGTGGGGTGGGGGGAGCACAAGCTCTCAGATGGCTGCTGAGGCCCCACTCTTCCCTGGGCAAAATACTGACCTTTGGTGTTTCAGTGTTCCAATCTGAAAAGCAGTCCCTGGCTCATAGGAAAAGATAGAGAGGAAAGTGTGATTTTGGAAATGAAACCCTGGGAACCATGCCCACCACAGGGTAAGCATGCCACCAAAGGTGATAACCCTGACCACCTCCCTATCCCCACAGGGAAAGGCCTGGGGTGTGAGTGGCCGTGGCCAGGGACAG
Source organism: Nesogale talazaci (assembly GCA_004026705.1). Taxonomy (NCBI): domain Eukaryota; kingdom Metazoa; phylum Chordata; class Mammalia; order Afrosoricida; family Tenrecidae; genus Nesogale; species Nesogale talazaci. The sequence goes on from PVJH01000580.1 coordinate 234,513, forward strand.
ACGCGGGCAACCCAAGAGAGAGCACAGAGCTGGGGGAACTTCAGAAATGACACTGTGAAGATCTATCCGCACTGAACTTGAGGCTTGCAGGAGGTGGATGCTCGCGAAGCTATCCACACAAGTGGAGTCAATGAACCATAATTATGTACTCCAAGATTCAAACACTCTTTTCCAAAAGGCTGACAAAACTACTCCAACTGTACCATCGATCCCAACAATTGTGAGGCCAGCACAGGAGCAAGCAGAGCTTTGTGTGGCTGTGCAGAGTCAGCTGACACGACAGCACAGACAGCAAAAGCACCCCAAGTTTGGAGAAGGAATCTGGTACTAAGTCATTCCTGATAACCCCTCCCCCCCAAAAATTATGTGAGGCCCTATACAGTCAAGTTTATTAGGCTGTGATGGCACTTGTGTAAAAAGAAATTGCAGTATAAAAAATCATGAATTCTTCCTATTAAAAATTCTAGAAAAATGTTAGAACTTAGAACACTTGAATTGGTTAACAGCTCCGTTTCCTCATTTGAAAAGCAAGACTGGATATTTTGTAAGGATCCTTGGGGCCCTCATTTCCTATAAACTGATTAATCAACTGGTCTTGTGGAAGTCAAGCAGCATATAACACACCAGGTGAGAGGAAATATCTATACAGTCCAGAAATTTGTGAGTGAGTGTCACAAAGGAACTTTTGTAAAAGAGAATGATATAAAGGTGTACAACCAATTTGGTTTTCATGACTTTAGTTAGCCTTTTCTGAAACCATATCTTCAGGGGACTACGGTCTCTTGAAAAGAAAATGTACAAGTAAATAAGATCAGCTGTTTAATCAGCTCCATATTTAGCTCAAGCATGTTTGCCTCCTGCTGTTACGGTCATGTTGGTCAGAGTTGGATTAAGAGTAATCCTCAATCTCAGAAATGCTCATTTACATGTACAAGTATTTCCCTCTCCATCTCAGCACACACCCTCCTGGGGGCTGAGGAGATCATGTGCAGATAATACACCAGCGAGTCTGAGAAAGCACAAAGAAACACACCTCAGTTTAGAGCGTGACCATGCAGTCTAGGTGTCAGGGTCTAAAAGGACTACTTCTCTTTATGTTCCTATTAGACAAGAGTGTTGACAAGGTCCCATCCCTCTATACCTTCTTTGGAAAGGGACCGAGACTAGGTATATTCCTGTTCCCTAACTTTGTTCATTGTTGATGGTCAACAATTGTACTTGTGAGAATATATATATATATATTGATTTAGGGGAGTCTGATCTCTTTTTTTAAATCATTTTATTGAGGGGGCTCGTACATCACTTAATCACAATACATACATACATATACTGTGCCAAGCACCTTCACATGCCTGCTGCCGTCATCATTCTCCAAATATAGGCTTTTTGATTTGAGCCCGTGATATCAGCCTTTCATTCTTTCCCCTCCCTCCCCGCTACCTCACCCCCAACAACCCTCAATACTTTATAAATCATCATTACTTTGTCATATCTTACATTGCCCGATGTCTTCCTTCACCCATCGCACCCATGTCTGTTCTCCAGATAGGAGGTTATGTATACATCCTTCTAATTGGCTCCCCCTCTCTCTCCCACCTTCCCTCCACCCATCTGGTATCTCCACTCTCACCACTGTCCTCAGGGGTTCACCTGTCCTGGGTTCCCCATATTTTCAAGTTCCCATCTGTACCAGTGTACCTCTTCCAGTCCAGTTGGATTTTTTTCCCAGCTACATTTGTAAGGTAGAATTGGGATCATGAGAATAGGGGGCAAGAAGCCTTCAAGAACTAGAGGAAAGTTGTATGTTTCATGGATACTTCATTGTACCCTGACTGGTCTGTCTCCTTCCCGTGACTCTTCTGTAAGGGGGTGTCCAATTGTCCACAAATGGGCCTTAGGTCCCCACTCTGTTCTCCCCCATTCATAGTGATGTGACTCTTGTTTTTTGATGCTTGATACCTGCTCCCTTCAACCCCTCGTGATCACACAGGCTGGTGTGCTTCTTCCAGGAGGGCTTTGCACTTGGTTACCCTCAAGTCTTTAAGACCCCAGATGCTTTATCATTTGGTAGCTGGGCACCACCAGCTTCCTCTACTCTGTTTGCCTCTGAGGCCAGTGTTCCCAGCCTCTTGTCTGGTTGCTCTAGCACATCAGGGAGAAATGTGGAAGCCGCGGAAATCATGCCTCATGGGAATATTCCCAAAGAGTATCCTCATTACTGGAAGGCACTACAGAAAGTCAACCTCTGACCCGCAGTGATTCTACCTAATTTCTATTTGAATTATGCGCTATTTTTATATTGAACTTATTCAAAGGCAGTCTCCAGGCACTAGAGAAAAAAGTCCCATAATATCGTAAATGGCCATAGAGGTATAAAATGCAGCCATGATAGCTATCGACGTAAAATTATCCTAATTGTAAAATAATGATCCAGAGTAAATTCTGATGTACAAACTGTTTAATTAAATATTTTCTGCTTTGCAGCCTAATCACTCGGCTCTGGGGATAATTCCATCCAATTAGTGGCATCATTCTAGGAAGGTGGAAACACTAAACCTAAATTTCTTCCACCACTTTCCCAAAACAAATAGAGGTGCATTTTATGATACCATTAGTCAGGGGCTTAAGTGCAGCTGAGCAAGTTTGGGAAAACCACCAAAATCTGTGTTGTTACTAGTTACATCCTTGCCTTCCTAGAATTACAAAAATGCCTGTGGTCGCCAAAGTTTCATTGTGGTGGAGTCCAAGTCTTCTCTCTCCGTCTGTGCTGTCCTCCTCCCGGGGCCAACCTCAGAGCCGCCCTCCACAATGCTTAGCTGCATCATCCAAGCAACCACAGCCAAATTAAGCACAGAGAAAGCTCGAGTCATTGGGGCTAACAGCTCTGTGCGTCTCCACTCAAGTTAAACTTGAATTCCAGTATCTGGTTGTGATCACTCTTACAGCTAAGCAACTGTCAATGGATAAACTAATTTGTAAGGGTTATGGAAGAATTTTTATTGATTCTGATTCACTCACTATTAATAGGCATCCTCTCAAAGTAAGGCATTTTTATTGATTTTTTTTCCTTACATTGACTGGGACAATTGGAATCACTTTGACATCTGATCCATTTCGAAATCTGAAGCTGCAAATCAAATGTTGTGAAGATATAGCTATAGAATTTATTACTCCTTATTTCATCAATCCCTGAGGATTTCCAAGTTCAGCTGTGGAACTCTTCTTTAAGACCCTGTCCACTTTACACACATTGTGAGGTATAGCCACAAGCCCAAATTCTACTTTGCCTGTTTTACTTTTATTCCATAGGCTACAAAGCTAAACCAGACATCGTTCTGAAGTCCCTTGGACTGCGGTATAAGCTCCTCAACAACAGGAACGCTTAGCATTGATCTTTACGTTTAGCATTGATCTTTCATTGCACTTTCAAGAAAAGGTACCCACTCTTTGAAAAAGTGAAATAAAATAAGAAGATAGAAATGAACTGAATGGAAGAGAACCTCCAGGGTTTATTTTCTAATTGAAGAAAAATGTCTTTCATTATGACTTCTTTTCACACGCTTTAAAGTTTAGAACTTATTTGGACAAAGTATTCAATATACTTTTTATATTAATTCATTTGCTAAATGTATAACTCTCATTCTTTCTTTGGTAAAGTGTTTCAGATGCTACCACCTGAATCTCTATTTAGTTTTCTTTTTCTTTTCCAATCCTTCTCTTTATTCTGTTAAAACATCTGAGCTAAGACAGTGCACCCGAATGCCACATAAGGTGGTATGACTCATCTATCACAAACTGAATAACACTGGTGAAAGGCTAGTGTGTTTTAGCTACTCTGAACTCTTCCCCCTGACGCTTTTTGACTTTGTATGTCTTCGAGAGAATTGATTCTCTATATCCTTTGTTAGAGTTGCTGGAAAAAATAAAATTCATGAGTAGGTAATATAGTCAACTGTGTAAATCAAGGGTCCACACTCTCTGCTCCACAGGCCGCACTCAGTCCTGCTTCTGAAAATAAAGTTTTATGCAAGCACAGTCACATATCTTTGTTTATGTATTGTCTATGGCTGCTTTCATGTTAACAGCAGCGTTGGAATAGACATGACATGGCCTGCAAAGCCACAAATAACTGGCCTCATAGAAACTTCACCAATCCCTAGCCTGAATGAAGTGCATGGAAGTATGTATGACTCCCAGCCTAGTGACTGGGAGTCTATTCTTGGAGGGAGACTTGGAATTTCACCATTAGAAACTTAAAAATGCATGCTTTGTAAAGATAAAGCACTTTAAACCTTAGTTGATAGCTCTTTGGTGAGAATCTAATGATCCCTAGAAGGGAATGGCAAGGACTCCAGGGAGTAGGAGCAAATTGGACTATCCTTGCCGGCCCAGAATAACAGAAGACGTTTGTTCTGTTGAGAAAAGGATGTCCGACACATAAAAAACAAAACTCCAGTGTAAATCCACACACATGACTTCCAAAGGTAAGGAGTACTCTGCCACGGTGCGTGCAGCCAGGTGGGGAGAAGGGTGTGAAGGGAATTCCAGGAGGGATTAATATCTTCCATACCTTTGTTCTTAATGGCAGAATTCGTGGAACTTAGACCTGTGCATTTTACTGTACATAAGTATAGCTTTTGCAGGTAAATGCAGGGTTTTGCTTCCTGTATGTGCATGATGCATCTTCAGAAGTCCTAAAGGTCTTTGGATTCATCACCAGTATCTACTTTTCCCCCCACCCTAGGAGTTCAGGGGTGAAGTGAACACAGTGGAGGAGAGGAGGGGGGGGGGGCATGGTTTCTGGGAGGAGGGCAAACCCCTGTCAAGTTCCTGAGACCATTTCCTTCCTTGATAGCTCAGTTTGGAGATCGTGTCACTTCCAAAAACAAAAAATTAAAGCCCCTCGAAAGCACAAAACACAAGAAAAAGGTGAAATCGGTATTTCCCTTAAATTGTGTGTTTTTTATCACCAGGAGAAAATATTCTACAACATGTTCACACGTTCCTTGGAAGTCTGCTTTTTATAAAAATATGATGCTTATGTTAATTTTTGTCAGTCTATCTGGTGCACATGAAATCAGTAAGATTCACCTTCCAAAGCGACACAGTGACTGTTGAGCGCTGTGACAAGCCGAGTCCAGGAGGCCAGGAGGTAAGGAAGTGCTCGGCTGCTTGTTCATTAGATCCACTCGTGGCTTCGTGGGAGAAGTATGTGGCAGTCTGCTTCTGTCAAGACTGGCAACTTTGTGTTTCTCTCTATGACATCGTGGCTTGTTAAGCCTACAGAGACAATCACTGGATTCTTTGTTTCTTAGGGTTATGGCAGGGCAGGTTGCAAGGACATGGGAAGGTAAAGAGTATGAGAAAGAAGAGAATGGTTCTGAAACTGAGTACGGTGATGATTGCACAGCTCCTTTTCATATGTTCATACCATTGTAGGATGTGTGGATGATATGTCTTTTTTTTTGGTGGGGGGGGGCATCACTGCCTCTGGTGATCATGGGCGCTACCCAGTATTGCTCTTGAGAGCCGCCGCTGGATTTGAACCGCCAAGCCTGCGGGCCGCAGTCCCGCACTCAACCACTTATGCCACCGGGACTCAACCCCTGATTATATGTCAATAAAAGAATTGAAAGAGGAAAAGCCCCATGGGGCAGTTCAACTCTGTTCTATAAGGTAACTATGAACCAGAGATGACTCCAGAATTGACTCGAGCAGTAGGTTGGACTTTTCATGGGTTTGGTGGTGTATTTCAACACCTACTGGTTCCTTTATATAACTTTTTTAAAAGAATAGCTGTTTGGGGGGGAAATATCCCATAAGATTATTTTTCCCTTAGCCCCTGAGTTAGCTTTGTCTTAGTGTTCTAGCCCAGAGAGTTTATTACGTTTGCTCAGATTGCTGGACACTTCTTGGGTACGCTATAAACAATCTGTTGTTTGATATATTTTCCTCTGGCCCTGGGCTGCAACCTGTCTAGTGATTGGTCTATTCTACACAATGTGTCGTTTTTGATAAATATGCTGTAGGCGATACAAATAAGATGATTAGGTGAATGAATTGTCTGTGATCCACCTGAGGGATTCGTCGTTTGGGGTTCTGCTGGGAGGAGGATCCTGAAACTGAATTGCTTACAAATGCAGTCAAGCCTACAGAGATTTCAGAAGAAAAAGAAGCAAAAGTCACAAAAGTCAAGAAACGAGAAAGAACAGAAAGAGAAGAGGTAAAGGATCTCCTGAGAGAGCAAGAACACAGTCCAAGGCCTCTAACACTGAGGACAGAGGAATACTGGAAGTGTCCCTGGGGCAAAGTTGGTGGTGACAGCAGAAACCTGCTGCTCAGAATGCAGCTGGGAGAGCTGAACAAAATTACTACACGAGCTATGAACCCCATCAGCTAATACATAAGAGGCCAAAGGGAGAGAAAGAGGCCAGTCCCTGGAGGTGAAGGTCAGGTGAGCATGACTGAGATGAAAAGCATGGCAGAGAGCAGGGCCTGAGGGCCTACATGACAGAGAAACTGTGAGAGCTGCCCCACAGAGAATTATAAAGGGTTGTGCTTTCTTTCTACTTCTGAAGAACCTAGACTGTGCTTACGTGCTTCCTGATCCCAGCTTGCACACTGTTGCTCTTTAATAACCTGTAAGTATATGTCGGTCTAGCCATTACAGCTATAATAAATCAATGGCAGAAGAGAAGCAGAGACTATCATGGGAGGGATGGCTGTTGACAAAACTGGGAAAAGAGAGAACTAAAAGGGGCTGATGAGGGAGCATGAGTATCTGTTTGACCTCCACTGCCTTGGAACCAGCTTTGGGCTACTCTAGGTTCTAATCACCCAAACTAAAACCAAATTCACAGCCACTGAGAATGCTGAATATTAGCAACTCTTAGGGGGTGGGGGGAGAGGGGGGACCAGGGTAGAACTGCCTTTGTGTGTTGTCAATACTGTAACTGTCTGCGGGGTAGAAAGCCTCATCTCTCTCCCTTGGAGTGACTGGTGATCTCAAACTGCCAACCTCGGTTAGCAGTCCTACGCATAATCGCCACAACCACCAGGACTATTTTTTTTGTAACACAAAGCAAATTCAAAGGCTAGGAGTACAGCCTCATCGCATTATGTTAGTATTCCTAGTAATTCCTATACATTTGCAAATATCTGGGGAGAAACCCTGTTTTACTGACAGATAAACTATACTTTTAAAGAAAAAGAAGCTTGAAAGCAAACACCTAGGGGAGTTTGTTTTGGAGGTCAGCACTGAAACTGCAGCTTGGGTAGTGAGATATGCCTGACCAGAGCACAGGAGAACAAATGAAGGGGGAGGAAGAGAGAATGGAGTGCATTCTGGCCCACCGAACCTGCAGGACGATATTCCCATGCAGAACAGCTGATGCACAAAGTGGATCATGTGGCCGGCCCCACAATGAAATACGACTTTCTTCACTGACCCAAGGCCCTTCGGGGACAACAATGGAGAAACAGTGTCAGGAGTATACACTTCTGACCCAACCACACCATGGCAAAACACTAAGGGTGTGCAACAGAGCATGGAGTTCCCGAGGGAGTGCCAAGGCTATACTCTGGGACCAGGGTGTGGTACCTCATCTGAATTAACCCAGGGACACTTCTGGAGGTCAACGAACAGACCTTGAACTGTTTACAGGTTTTTACTTTGTTATTATTTTTATTTCCTTTACATATATATGTATATATATTGGACATTGGGATTTTTTTGTTGTTGCTGTTATCATCATTTTATTTTCTCTTGTTGCTTCACCTTAGGATGCCTGTTTTTTGGTTTTTTTTTGGTACATATTGTTATCTCTGCAGGTCTATCTAGATAAGATAGGTTGTATGAACAGTCTGGAGGCGAAAATGCCAGGACTGATGGTTCGGGGGGGGGGGGGGGGGGGGGGGGGGAAGGGGGGGAAGCATCAGTGATGGGGAGGAGGGGGAAAGGAGGTAGTGTGACCAGCCCAGGGATAAGGGAACGAGAAATGATTCAAAATCAGTGACAAGGTGGATGTGAGAGGCCCAATACAGATTGAACAAGAGTAATGTAACAGAGAGAAAATACTGAAACTTCAATGGAGGCTGAACATGATAGTGGTAGAAGAGGAAAGTAAAAGGAAATAGAGGAAAGAGAACTGGGGAGTAAAGGGCATTTATAGAGGTCTAAATACAGGCATATACATAGGTGAATATATTTATATATGACGTTGGGGAAATAAATCAATGTGCATCTACTTACAGAGTTAGTATTGGGGCAGCAGATGGGCATAGGACCTCAACTCAAGTACCTCCTCAGTGCAAGAACATTTTGCTCTATTACATTGGTATTCCATGATATTCACCTTCCTGACACGTTCAATGAAGACAAATGTGTGCACAAGCAAAGGTGGTGAAGAAAGCTGATGGTGCCCGGCTATCAAAAGATATATTGTCTGGGGTCTTAAAGCTCACATGGAAAAAGCACAGCAGCCTGGGTGACCACGAGGTGTTGAAGGGATCCAGTGTCATACATAAAAGAGCTAAAAATGGTATCATTATAAATCAGGGAGAGTACTGAGTGGAGACCCAAAGTCCATCTATAAGTGAAGTGATATCTCCTCACAAAGGGGTTGCAGGGAGGAGAAGAGCCAGTCAAGGTACAGTGTGGCAACAATAAGGTATGCAACTTTCCTCTGGTTCTCAACTGCTATTTCCCACCCACTATCATGATCTCAATTCTACCTTACAAATCCAGCTAGACCAGAGGATGTACACTGGAGCTGGAAACATGGGAATTCAGGATAGATGATCTCTTTGGGACCAGTGGTGGGGGTGGTGATACCGGGAGGATGGAGGGTGGAGCAGAAATGGGAAACCAATTGCAGGGATCAACATATAACCTCCTTTTTGGGGTATGGACAATAGGGAAGTGGGTGAAGGGACACATTGGACAGTGTACAATATGAAAAAGTAACAACAATTTGTATTAGTAAGGGTTCATGGGGGAGAGGGAGTGAGGAGAGAGGGGAAAAATGGGGAGCTAGTATTGGGGTCTAAGTAGAGGGAGGATGTTTAGAGAGTGATGATGGCAACAAGTGTGCATATGTGGTCTGCATACAATTGACATACGTATTGATCGTGATGAGGAATTGTATGAGCTCCAGATAAAATGACTGATTAAAAAAAAAAAAAAAAAGAGGGGAAAAGTGGAGCTTATACCAAGGGCTCAGGTAGAAAATATTTTGGAAATGAAGATGGCAACATGTGTACAAATATTCTTGCTACAAATGAGGTATGGAATATTATAAAATCTGTCAATAAAAACATTGGAAAAAAATAAAAGCAAAGAACTTATAGACAGGCTTTTCTGATTCACGTATCTTGATAGAAATAAACCAAATTCTATGTAGGACAATTGAACATGTGAAAATTAAACAATAATTCTGGTTACTATATCCCAAATATCAATCAATAAGAAAAGCGCAAGGAAATCACACATGTAGCAATTGGGCTCTTGGAGTAAGCTCAAAGACTCTGGGGTGAAAGAGAAACAGGTAAGATCCTGGTGCATGAGAAAGGAGATGCCTTCTCATTGAGTCTGTTAAAACAGGACGAGGTTATACCCCACAGAAACTTACTTTCAATTGTGGTCCACCTGAATCTTTTCACAAGTGCCTGGCAGTATAATGAGGCTGATTCCATTCTATTCAGTCCTTAATAAGGGATGCTTAACTGTCACACTACCAAGAATCCTAACACAGCCAAGTTGACACTAAACTATCATACCCTCTTCTTTCTGTAGTTCCAGATTCTACTACTTCAGTGATTCCAGAAACTGCTCTCTCATGCTTAATTTCATTAATCATACTACTACTTCTGATAGAAACACTCTTCCCCAAACCACAACTAAAGATAAACATAATATGTTCGGAGAAGACATGTTGTCTATCTCTAATATATCAAACCTCTCAAACACAAGGACCAGTCCCTACAACCTCCAGTGTCTTCATCAAGCAACCATGCTAACACTTCACTGCTCAACTCTGACATCGAAGGTAGGGAAGGAATTCAGCAGTGAACAAAATGCACAATGAGCTTGTCCTGACAATAGTTACATGCTAGTACAAAGCTTCATCCAATTTGAAAAAAAAAAAAGAGTGCTAACAGAATTTAAGTAGGAGACTAAAGGTGTGATCCACAGAACCTACTTGTGATTCATTCCGCTCTGCTTCCAGTAGCCTGGGATCCTTCTGCTTCCTCTTTATCAGCTCCTGCAACTATACCAGTTAGAAGCCTCCAGCTTACATCTGACTTGTGTATTCGAACCAAACTGAACTTATTTACTTCTACAGCTATGTAAGTCATTTTTTGATTTCCATCGCGCTCTGTATACATGCAAAGGCAATCATGCCTGGCTTTGCTTCACTAGAGAATCCAACTGAACCCAACTGATGGGTTTGTTCAGCTTTTTGATAAGTTCCTAAAATCCCCTTCCTCCCCTTGGGGCTGCCATGCCATCAATTAAATTTTTAGAAGGAATAGCTCCTACTTGTTGCTTCAACTCAACCTCACACTCACTTTTCAACCTACAAGAAATTGGCTACCTCGATGACACCAACAACCCCACGTTAGCAAGGGGCCTCATTCACACGATAAAGTCAGCGAAGGATGTTCAGTCTTTACCTTGTTAGTCATTTGTCTATTTTTTATGTGACTGGCTACTCCTTCCAGAAATAATATTTTGACTTCTATCATGCTTCTCTCCTCCTGTGTCCTCTGTCACTGGCCCGATGGTCTGTCCTAACCTAATGGGTACTGCTCCTCAGGTTTCCATCCTGGTTCTCCTACTGCCCCAACCACGTGCTATTCATTCCTAACAGATGTCGAGGGGTATTCCTGATAGTTTAGAATATTTCTGAAGTACTCAAGCCCTCCTTCCATAAATGTTGCATTTTTAGCCTTGATTTCCCTCCCAGCTTGTTTAGTCAACGGCCCGTTGGGCATATTTACACCAACTAACTATACTTAACTAAAACTCAAGTTTTCAGATGGTGACTGAAAACTTTCCACCCAGAATCCAATCCTTCACCAGAACCTCCAATTCCCACTAATAATACCCCAGGTCATAGTTTCCTGGTATCCAGTATATATCTAGTCATCGAATCACATCAACTCCATTGCTTATGTTCCCGATAGGCCCAGTTGCTTCCACCACCCATTCTAGCTTCCATCATCACTACTAGAGACCTGTAAGTTATTTCTCTATCCCTTGCCATGGTTCTCCTTAAACTGGGATAACATAAGCAAGCAGCTAAAAGATTATCATTTTTATTTTATGGATTTTAATTTGAGGCTGGATTTTTTTAAGAGTTCTTAAGTAGATGAATGTAGTTATAAATGAGACTGGACTCTGACAGAGCAAGGAGAGGAGAATGGAAGAGAAGTCAAAAAAGATTGAAATTTGGTTAACTAAATCAAGCTCATTGTTTAACATACCTCTTAAAAGTTCTCTGGTTACTAAAGTACTTTCAAAAATTCTAAAGGGAATTGGTGCTAATTCTAAAACATCGCCTGATGAGGACCTTTTTTTAGCTTCTGGATAAGTGTGATGTGTGGGCAAGATGATATAACTGAATCAACTCCATTTGGCCTTCTGTAAGCAATGAAATATGTTGTTTTCATGGGTATTGACTCACTGCTTCACAAAGGATGACACAGCTTTGCATACGCACAGCAGGCTCTGCATTTTCCAATTACATAGTGCCAGCAACTGAAAAGGGTGGGAATGCTCTACAACAGGGCTTTCTGCAACCAAGCACAGTTTAGTCGCCAGTGGACCTTGTAATCACTGAGATTTAAAAGTAAGGAGGCAGAGGATTTTAAATTGTGCTATGCTCAAAAAACCAGCGGGGCCAGGCAACCTCTGTTTTTCAAAACAGAATTTGCGGAAACTTGCAGTCAGCTCTTTTCCCCTTTAATTCTTCACACTCTTGAGGTCAGTACATGTTTTTCTTTAGATTACCTATGAAAAGTCACAGCAAGTGTGTTTTTAAGACTCTCCAAGGTACACGTAGCAAGATGGCATGCATGGTAGTTATAATAGTGTTTGAAAGGAAATGAAGGAAATGGCATTCTATAATCTAAATCACCGATTCTTATGCCCCGGTTAGGGTCCCAGGTTTTCCTTCCTTTATGCTTCCCCGCTGTTGAGCTGCTACTGAACACAGTAGATCATACTGAGGCTGAGGAGGGGTCAGAGAGGAGAGAAAGGGGCTGAGAGAGAACTGTGGTGGTTGCAGCAAGTGGCTAGGGATCAGCAGAACTTACGTTGCTTAGACTCTGTCAACCTAAAGGCACGGCACACTCCTATACCTTGCTGACAGACTCTTCCACGCAGTTCTCTTCATGGTTGCTCTTTCATGAAACTTACTTCCCATTAGTAAAATACCCTGCATTCTTTGGATGATTAAGAATAGTGGGAAGAGGCTTTGAAAGTCATGGGGTGAGCCGAGAGGCACAGAGCACTGTTTATATGTAAACAGCAAGCAGGTTTGATCTCCTGGGTTTTGATGTCCCAAGAGCCAAGGTTTATTTAAATGAATATGGGTTTTAAAAGCTTAAGCACCCTGTCTCTGGAGACCAGATGGTTATGACCTTTCCAGAGGGTTCATGCCCAGAAGAGCATGTGCTCAGGATGAATTTTCTAAAAGGAAATTAGTTCTTGGAGACCATTTTAGGTCTACGTCATCCGAGGCTCTAAAGTCATTAGTGATAAGGGCAGCTGGTGCTCAGGCTTGTGGGAGATGATGTATGACTAAGAGGGGCTGAATCTCCACAGTCTGTCTTATCTCAGAATAAATTTATGAGCAGAATTTTGCAAAAAACAAAACCAAAAAACCCCCTGACCTCCACAATGCATCTTTAGGGCTTGGCTCAGTTCCATTGTGAGACTTCACCATATTTGGGGACAGGAAAGATAAAGGTCGCCTTAATTCTCAGAGTGTTTCTTCTGAAAATAACTATTATTTTGTAAATAATATTGAAAGGAACAAAGAAATCTGTCTTTAATCACAGAAGTCTATTTTTGTAGTCCAAGGAAGCAATTCTCAAAACTAAATAAAAATTCTAAGAAATGGGTCCTAAAAACATGAACCTAGGATTAAATGATCTTAAAGATTGCCTTACTCCACCCCACTCCCAAAGAAAATTACTGAAAATTTCTTATAGTTTGGATCAATTTTCTTGGTCAATTTGAAGGCTTCTTGAGCACATTTTATCTACTTTTAAATATTGTTATATCTTGAATTATTAACAGATATGAATTCATGAAGAGCAAGAACATGACTTTTAAGTCTTACTGAATTTCCTGCAAGCGATTATAAAATTTCTCAGATTAAATATTTATATTCATTTATATTTAACTCATTCAATTCTTATTCCTCCATTAAAACAGAATAGAAATGATCACAAAAGGAAATTACAGAATGACAATGATCAAAATACCTTGCATGAGCAACAGGAGCCCTGGAGCCTGGTGGCATATTGGGTTACTGCTAACCACAAGATCAGCAGTTCAAAACCCCTAGCACTATGGAGGAGAAAGATGAGGCTTTCTGTTCCCATAAACTGTTACAATATCCAAAACTCACAAGGGCAATTTCCTCTCTTTGTAGGATTGCTGTTAGAATCAAGTCAATGGCAGTGAGATTCACCCTACAAGCAATGATGGCTGGATGCGAGAGGGGAATACAGTGGTAGAATTCTGGCTCTTAAGAAATTTATTATCAAATAAAGTTAGGGGCAATAAACCTAAGCCTGAATTAATATGCTAAAAGCACAACTTCCTTTGAAAGATTGAGAGGGACCCTAGTGTTAGCACTCATGACCTTGTGTGGTCCCAGGCTCATTCTCTGTCCTTCAGTTCCTTCCTCCTTCAGAAGACCAATGTCAAGTTTTAAACAAGGAGCTCTGGTAGCTTAGTGTGTTACGTGTTGGTCGATAACTTCAAGGTCATCAATTCAAAACCACTAGCTACTGCAAGGAAGGAAGAAAGAAAGGTTTCCTACTCCAGTAAAGATTTACACTCTTCAAAATCCACAGGGCAGTGTTGAAGAGGACTGGCTGGGGATGAGTTGAGAGTGAAAATTTAAATGAAATAATGTCAAATTCTTAATGTAGTTGCTCACATATAGTTGTTCCTCAATAGAAAGAGTGAGATATTTCTTTAAAAAATCAACATCACAAGTAATAATGAATATCATATGTTAGTGGTGGTGGTTTAAAGGCAGGTAAAAATTCTTTTAGGCACTGTTGTCAAAGAAATTTCCTATTTCTCTAACTACACTTAGTTTTTTCAATTTGTTCCTGTCTCCAACCACATAAGTGTATGTTTAATCTCAATCACTGAAATGTGAATTTAGGGTCTCATGGGATCTTTTTAAAGAGCATTTACGTGAGGTGAAAGTGAACCAGAAAAAGATCAAATGCCTATGCAATAGCTATAACTCTTGGCCACTTAAAATATTGTTTTAAACATCTATCAGATCTCGCTACATATGTGGAAAAAGATAACCACATTGATGGATAAAAGTGAATGCATTGATTATTTTCTAAATTCTTTTGCCATAAGTCAATATCGAAAAGGAAGCTTCAGCTGAGCCTCGGTGGCATATTGTTTGTACGCGGGACCGCAGCCCACTGGGATGGAGGTTCAATTCCAGCTCACAGGAGCAAAGGCTGAGCCTCCTACTCCCACCACCAGAGGGCAGTGATGCCTAAAAAAATAACCAAAAAAAAAAAAAAAAAGAATAGGAAGCTTCACAGTTTTCATTTCTCTACATATTGCAGATGTAAAAAGCACAGAGTTGAAAAACAAAATTTTAAGATATGTATAGATTTATCTAACATAAAAGACAACCAGAGCTGATGCAGAATTATTGAAATGGAACAAACACAGTTCAACTGTTTGGTTACATGTAAATATATAAAAGAAAAGACATAGATACATTTGGGAAGAAAAGGATATTTGTCCTCTCTTCAAAATACTTATTAATCACAACGGTGAAAAAAAGGCAATTTTACAATAAATAACCTGGCAGATGGGCTCTTAACCAGGTGACAAAAGTTATCAACAGTATTGGCATATCACATACACCATGATATGATTTACTGAGATGGACCCACCGCCCTGTCTGTGATTTTCCGTAAAAAAGCAAAACTTCAACCTGACTATAAGAACAGCAGAGACTCTTTTTTACAAAACAAGAACTAATCCTAAAAATCTAAAAGAAATGTCAAGACCACCAAGGAAAAGGCCACATGATCACTCACTGTAAGACTCTGAAGACCTGACAGGTAAATTCAGTTAAGATCTGGATTAAAATCTGGGACAGTACAAAAGTCATTAGTTGCTAAATCGGGGAAATCAGAATAAAGCCTGTCATTTATTTAATAGTATTGTACCCATCTTATTTTTTTTTTGTTTGATAATAGCACCATAACTACACAACATGCTAAAGATAAGAAAGCAGGGGGAAAGTTACATAAGGACTCTGGTATGTCTAAATGACTTTAAAAATAATATTTAAGAAAGAGTCAACATTTTTATTCACAAGAAGGTGTTCCACAATGCCCTAAATGCCCTGAATTCTTGTGGACACATTAGGAATTAAAGTTCAGGATCAGTTGAGCGGGTTAAAAATGGATAGAGCAACTGGTCAAAGGTTTAGCCAAATGACATGATCAAAGGAAATGGGCCAGATGTTTCCAAGAGCTGTGTGTATGGAGTTCCTTACACTCAGCAGGACTCTGCTGTAAAAAGAAACCAGAGACACTAACTCTGGTTTCCACCATAACATAGGGACTGATCTATAAATACCTTAGTCTGCTGTAAGAATCCTATTCCTATTTTCTAAATTTTCGAGGAAATGCATGCTTATTGTTCTCTGGTATGTGGTACAGAGGTGCTCACACAAACCTTCCTAAATGCGCAATTCAACAAGGATTAACATTTACAAGAGATTTCCAAATTAATTAATTTCAGAAAGCTACCCATAAATAAATTACTAAAATTGCTAAAGGTAGTCTTTTCTTCAACATAAAACGGTTACTTTTCAATCACGGATGAATCCATTTTAATGGAAAGATTACCAACATAAAGAGCAATTGTGATACTAGAAAACAATATTCCTTTAACTGAAGTTGCAATGTTGTTGATGGAATCAAAATTCAAAGGATAACCTTGGTTAGCTTCTATATTTGTTTCTGAGGAAAATTAGTTCTTCCTCTTTTCTATTTCCGTTCTCTTTCAGGAAGTTTATGGCATAATGAGATAAACATCAGGCACACTCCTGGGCATTGTATTCCATACCTTCAGAAAAATACTGCATAGGGTCATTTGTTCTATAGAGTGAGCATGAGTCAACGGAGGATTCTACAAAATGAATTTGAAGGAATGACCCCTTAAATATTTTAAATTCTGAGATGGGCGCTGTCGCAAAACTCAAAGTAGACACTTCAGTTTCAAAATGCCCATTTTTCTTGAAAGACAGTTCTCTTGATCCCTGCTTTGTTTTTTCATGTTAGGTATAGACGCAAACATCATATATATTACACTACACTTTATATCCACAACTACTGTTATTTAAAAAGTTGACAATAATAACAGAGTTAGCACCCATCGTAAGTTTCCTTCTTGCCAGGCAACAGTCTATGCCATGGAAGAAAGCTACCCAAGCCCACACTGTACTAACTGGAGGCAGGAAGAGGTAGGCTGTCTGCTCCAGTTCCTGAGGAACTGACCAGTACACCTTACTGGCTCCTTATTTTAGTGCTATAAAAGTACAGCACCAAAGGAACAGCAAAGGGCATCCAGCTGCAGTGTGAACGGTCCAGGCTCCCTGTGGTCTGCAGCCAGTGGTGGCAGGAGGTCTGGGGGACTGGATCTTTAGGTTTTTTCAAGAAGAGCTGTAAAGTTAGTCTTCTAGCTGAAGTCCTGATTTGGAAATGTTGAATTCCATTTAAGTTGGGGTTTTTTTTTCCCCCCCATAAAAATCCCATTGACCTGAAAATTAAATAGTTACATTCTTGGGATAAGACTGGTGTCTCATTTACCTCTATATTCCCAAAAGCCTCCGGTGTTGCTGGCCATACAAAGGTGCAATCGTTGGAGCTCTCCTTATGAAAATCCCACCATTTTCCCTTGGCAACTTTGTAAACTCTTTAGGGAGACAAAAATTCTTCAAGCAATAGTTACTGCTACGACCCCACCAGACACTGCTCTCAGCACCTCAGGTACCACCGCTGCTATTACTGTTGCTAAGTGCCATCAAATCACTTCTGATTCCGAGTCACCACACAGCAGAGGACTGCCCCAGAGGGCTTAGCTTGTTGTAATCTTTAAGGAAGCAGGTCAACAGATCTTTCTCCAGGAGGTGGGTTCTAAACCCCAATCTTTCTGTTAAAGGATGAGCACTGCAACTGTTGGACACAATGAGGCAAAAACTGGACAAAAATACAGAGTCAAGAGAGAGGACTATTATACTAGTATCTTAGTGAGCAAAAGGCCTAGGAAACTACAAAAACAAACAACTGTAATCTATGCTATCATGTACCAAAAGGAGACTGGTGGCACGGTGGCTTAAGCATTGGGTTGTTCACTGGGAATCCATACCCAACCAGCTTCTCAGGAGAATGTTGAAGCATCTGTTTCATCAAAATGTTCAGTCTCAGAAATGCTAAAGAGCAGTTCTGTTCTAGCCTCTTGAGTAGTAATGAGTCAACATGGATTTGATTTGATTTGATTTGATTTTGAACCGAGAGCTAAAGAAAGTCGGACACACTCTGGCTTATGTTTTCTCCTGTCACACTGGTAAAGTCTCAACAAACGGAATTACAATTATTTAAAGGAATTTAAAGGAGAGGACATGACTTCAAACTTGAGAGTGCTGCTTTTCAGAAGCAACACAACGATCTTGCTCCTCCGCTTGAAAGGCTGTATTGATCAGTAGTTAGCGAGTCAAAGGTTAACAACTTGGGTCTGATTAAGTCTACCATCAGATCTATGCATAATGATGTCCTCTGGCTTCTTGCAAATATAGAAGCGTCTTTGGGATTTTGAGTGCTGGGAATCCAGGAAGTATGCTAGTTTCTTGCTATTCAATTGCAGGGGTTCACAGAAGCCAGCTCCACAGGGTGGGAGGTACAAAAGGTCTCAGAAAAGAAGATGAGGGCAGTTACCCAGAGTGCAAAGGCAGGGCAAAGCTCATTGGCAGCAGCCTGAGGAAACCCTAGCCAGGGCTTGCCACTCTGACTCTGCAGTACTATCATTCGACAATGCCACAGGTTGACTTCATAGAACTTCTCCCTAAAGTTTGCTTTGGAAACAGATGGAGTGTCCGCTATGGCCAAATGGCGGAATCTGGCACCTACTTCTACACAGCTGCGGGGAGGTATAGACAGAACAGCTATAGGAGAATCATTTCAAAAATGCACAAACCTTGTCCACTGTTTCTCATCAAACTGCTTGCATTTACTTATGTGTTAGAGATTACTGACTCCGCAATCCAACTAATCATCGCTGACGATGGCTTTTAGGAAAAACAAAACAAAGCCGCTCCCCCCCCCCCCCCCCCCCCCCCCCCCCCCCCCCCCCCCCCCCCCCCCCCCCGCCACCCCCCCCCATAAATTCAATGCAAGTTTGTGTCTTCAAGTAGCCTTAAAGTTACAAGAGAGTGATGATCTCTTGCAACCAGAAGCAAAATATTACTTTCTTACTGTCTTTATATCAAAAGTAGATTTCCTTCAGCTGACTCTGTTTGGAAGAAACAACATTTTCTTTGTTAGCCAAGACTAACACAGAGCTCATGGCAATGCCATTGGCTCTTCTCCTGGCTGCTAGCCAAAGGATATAGTCCATGGAATAAAGTCACAATCTGTTGAAGTCATCATCTATCAATTAAACCCAGAAACACAATGGTTGGCACATAACTAAAACTCAAAATGTAAGAAAACAGAAATGATTGAAAATATATATGCCAAAAGTTAAGCACACCACTCAAATAGTCCACTTGAAAGAAAAGTACTAATTGAATGCCATGAAAATATCCATATTTAAGCAAAAAAAAAACTTCCAAATACCAAATCATTACATTTATTAATATAATAATGTGTCAACCCACTGAATCTCCCAAAGGATTTTTAAAACCTTTGGTTCGGTTCATGAAAATCTCAGTGGCTTTTATCTTGCAGCTAGTAGATACACATCGATACAGTGATTTCAAACAGTTCCCTGATGCATAAAATCGAAAAGGAACATCGTGAGATTTTGCTCTAAAAGAAAGAGATTCTCTTTGCATTCAATCCATAAAGTCAACATTCGCAGTAACACAATAATCAGACAGATGTGTTAATACAACAGAAAATAATTCGAATCTAGATTGTTTTGTTTATCAGCCTTTGGAACTTTACTTTTTCTCCATGATGTTTGCCCATGAAGTTGGTAAAGAAGTTCTGGATAGCCCGGGGGGGGGGTTAGGACAATGCTTTTTCATTTTCTCACATTCTTTTGCGAACGCTTCCCTTCAGATCCTTTTCAGAGTGAGTCTCCCCAAGACTTTCAGGGTGGCTGGGGCAGATGCAGTCGCCGTCGGCTCCGCACACAGACTCACTCAGCGCCTAACCACGGCCAGCGAGCCACCGCGGCTCCGCCCGCACCGGTCCCCTCCCCGCTTGCGACCGCGCACAGGGCAGAGCCGGTCGAGGCGTCGGTCGCGGGCCCGCCTGGCCGCCATCGTCCCGCGCGGACGGGGAGGGCGCGGAGGGGAAAGCGGGGGCAGCAGGCGCCGCCGGGGCGCGGGTCTTACCTGAGCACCGGGGGCCCCGCGGCGCCGGGCGGCTGCGCGCGGGCGCGCGAGTGGAAGGCGGTCAGCACCACGCCGCCCGCCTCGGGCGCGTCCATCGTCCGCGCCGCGCGCCGCCCCTCGGGCCGGGCAGAGGCCGGCATGGACCAGCGCGGCGGCGGCGGTGGCCCCGTCCCCCCCGGGCGGGCAGCGGGAGCGTCGGCGCGGCGGGGACCGCCCCCTGCCCCACCCCCACCGCGGGGCGGGACCCCGGCGGCCAGGAAACGCGAGCCGACTCTCCGCCGGCCTCGGCCCGCGGCGTCGGGGCAACTTCAACTGGTTCTCTTTCCTTCGCTCTTCCTTTCTTCTCCTTCCCGCTTCCCGCCTGGCTCCCCGACGGGACGGACGGCCTGGAGCCGGGAGCTTGAGGAACGTTTCCTGTCGCGCACCCTGGCTTGGAGAGCCGCTGCCCGGGAGGGGTCCCAGGGGCACGTGTGTGTCTGAGGAAGAAAGGCAGGGCATGTGACAGTCTTCTTGGAACCTTCCCCCCCCCCAGAAGAGACCAACTGGAGCCCTTTGCCGTGGCCTTAGTCGGGGGACGGTCACCTTGGGTTCCCTCCCCTACGCCCCGGCGCGCCTCCCGCTTCCCGCCCGCAGCCCTGCGCGACCCTGATGGGAGTGAGGTGGCCACGAGGGTGGCCGCCGGTGGCCCCTGCAAGCTGAGGGTCGGGGTTCTCTGCCGGGGAGGGAGTGGGCTGCTGAGAGGCGGCGGGTGTCATTCCACGTTTGGAGTCTGACCTCCAAGCCGTGACCTACAGGGGACAAATCATGCATGTGGAAAACCAAGATGTGTAGAAGCTGTGTCAGGGATCTGAAGGCGGCTAGAAGGGGCGAGTCCTGCGGGACTGTCCTCGCTGCCACTCCGGAGCCTGGACCCCTACAACGAAGGTTGCTTGCCCCCACGGGCGGCGCAACCCCCACAGGCAGCTCCTTAAGCCCCCCCCCCCCCCCCACCAAATCTCTCTTCTCTCTTGGAGCAGAGACAAAGGCAGGGTGGCCAGGTGCTGGAGCCATGGGAGTTCTTTGGACTGTTCCCTGCGCATTCACCCCGAAGTGAGCACTTCCTTCCTCTGCATTTTCAGAGGGTGAAAAGTCCTACATAAACACTTTCCCAGATGCTTTTTAAAAATGGTTCGTTGATTAAAGTGGCAGGGAAATGAACATTTAGGAAAATGCTTGTTAAGTGTTGGATCCTGTGCGTTGACGCATTTTAAATGACTTGATAAAGTATGTCGGACTAATAGCCAGTATTAGTGAAAAACGTATGAACTATTCATGTGTGAGGGGTAGGGGGAACATACACACACCTGTTTTTGAGTTGATTCCACCACGGACCCTGGAGGACAGGCTGCAGTCTTTACTGTCACACCCTTGTCCCACTGATGGTTCAAACTACCGAACTTTTGGTTAATTACAGAGTGCCCCTTGGACTATGGAAAAGCTACTTATAAGGCATTCTTCAGAATTTTCTGATGAAAACAGGTATCTGTTCATGTCATTCCGCGCCAAATACTTTCGTAAAATGAACTGATACAGGTCTTGATACCTGCCCACAATGCTGTATTTAAAACATTTCAGTCAACTGTGTTTCAGAATTTATTTTTGTTTGAATCACTCCAAGACAAAAATGCTTCATAGACTATGAAACCCCGAGTACAATTTGGGTCACCCTCCTGTGTTCATGCACTAGTCGTGCTGTGATGAAAGAATGTGTGTTGGCCATCAGTGGGAGGAAGAATAACTACAAACAGCCACACACTTGTTCGTGTCAGCTTTTGTCACCAAATGAATTTTGGTGTTAAGCAGATTAAAAAAGAACTTGTAGTTTTTACAGCTTTTTGAAGTTTGCAATTATCATAAGAGAAGTTTTCCTGAGAATAGAGTTGCAGCTTGGCATTTTTCCCCCTCCTGAACTAGAGATTGATATTTCGAATACCTCCAGGAAATTTCCTTGCAGATATTTAGATATAATTGCTCCTTGATATAATCCAAATTATGGGAAGAAACTGATTAAGCATTAGCATATGGAAGAAGCTCACACACATAGAAAGACCAAAACCCATTGTCCTCTTAGGCAAACTTCCACAGCCGCCTTCGTTCTCCTGATAGTCACAAATTGAGACACCAAATTCCACACCACCTTCCAAATGATGAACAAATCACTGGCCAGTCTCATTGTTGGTGTCTCTGTTCTATCTCCACTGTTTGCTTAGATGATGACTATCAGTCCTTGACAGTAGATGACTGTAACTCCTGCCTCTTAAAAACATGCTTCAAAATGCTGGCAGAGGGATTTTGCTAAAACAAAGGCCCTCTCTTTCTCAAAAACCCTCACTTGCTACAAAAAAGTCCAAACTCCTTAGTCTGGCTTCACAATCTGTTCTGGTCACTCACAACTTCAGTACTTGCAAGACTGTTCATACCAGACCTGCCTGGCCTCTTCCTCTGCTGGGTTCCTGCCAGCCTGCTTCTTGTCTGGGAGTCCTAATGAATGTGCTCCCTCCCCGGAGCCTTCTAGGTGGTCCAGACGCAGAGTAATCCCTCTTCGTGTAGAAACTGCTCTTACTCCCTCCTAACGAACAATTACGTTGCACTCTGCCTTATAATTTAAACATAGCCGACGAAACTGCGCGCTGTGCACCTCTTCACGGCGAGGCTGTGCCGGAGTGCTCACGGGACACTTACATGTCCAGGAAACCCTTCTCTAAAGCCAGGGCAGCAGAACAGCTTTTAGGAGAAATGCATTTGCTCACTAAGAAATTATGTTGACATTTCCCAGCAAGTTTAATGGCTCTAGTAAAGTGTCAGCTTCTAAACCCACTAGTGCCATAGTTGATAGTATTGTTACGTGCTGGCAAGTCAGTGCCAGCTTCCGGAGACCCTGTGTACAACACTGCCTAGTCCTGCACCAGCTTGACGGTCTTACTCTCCTTGAAACCTTTGTTGCAACCACTAGCCAGTTGACCTGATTGGGGGAGTCTTCCTTTTTTTCAATGACACACTTATTAAGCATGATGTCCTTCTCCAGGGACTGATTTCTCCTCATACATTTTCCAAAGAACTTGAGATAAAGTCTCGTCACCATCAGTTTCTGCAAGACAGATATATTTGTTCATCATGCGATCCATGGCATTTTCAAAATTCTTCACCAGCACCATAGTTCAAATGCTTCCACTCTCAGATGCATTCCTGATTCATTATCCAGTTTTCACACACATATGAGGTGATTGAAAATACTGCAGATTGGGTCAGGCGTGACATTTGTGCTCATTTACACTGCGAAGAGGTCTTGTGCAGCAGATCTGCTAAATGCAATGCATCCTTTAGTCTCTTCACAGGTGACAGCACTTTGCAAGGCAGATGCTCACTAATCAACAATCCTTGAATGAAGGAACATGACTCAATAAACGAGTCAACGACAGAGGCGGCACTCTTCAGTTCAGCAGTTGCAAACGGTCAGACTCCTTGCCATGGGGTCATTGCGGACTCACCATGACCCCCTGTAGGCTTCATGGAATGTAACTGTCAATGAGAGCAGAAATCCCAGTCTTTCTCCTGCGAGGCTTCTGGTGCTTTTGAACTGCTAACTATGAAGAGCCAACAAGTAACCATTCTACAACCTGGGCTCCTCATAGCTGGAGTGTTATTATAAATGACTCCGACGTCTCTGATCCTAAACACTTCTACTGCAAGGGAAAACTAATTTTTCTCCTGCTTGTTTTCTTATTTTTTTGGTAGTGGTGGTGCTATGAACTTTAGGGCCCTTGGTAGTATAGTTGTCACAAAGCGAGTTAACTGTAAAGTCAGCAGTCAAAACCAGCCACTCCAGAGGAGAAAGGTGAGTTGCGCTACTTAGAAACCCACAGGGGTGGGCTGAGCCCCGGTGGCGTAGTGGTTGTGTGCAGGACTGCGGCCCACTGGGATGGAGGTTCAATTCCAGCTCCACGGAGCAAAGGCTGGACCTCCTACTCCCACCACCAGTGGGCAGTTATGCCCTCCCCCACCAAAAAAAAAAAAAGAAAAAAGAAACCCACAGGGACAGTTCTTTTCTGGCCTATAGGGGCCACTCGGTGTTGAAATCAACCCGATGGCGGTAAGCGATCATTGACTTTAATTAAACCCAACTCTTTGGAAGACTTCCTGGATTTCCAAGTTTATGAGACCTGTTATTGTCATATGCTGCAAGGATCTTGAATTAGTTCATGTGTCCCTTCCAGCCAAACTGTTTAAACCCCCCCCCCCCCCAAAATAACCCACATTGCATGGGTCTGGGAAGCAGGTGGGAGAGATATTGATTGGATCCATTTGTGGATAATTGAGAAAAGGATTTCTTGGAGAACCAATTTAGCATGTATAAAATGGCCCTCGGACAAGCAGGAGGGAAGATCTCATTATCAAGAAGAGCCTGAAAACCCTGCCCAGTGAAGCTACGGAGCCAGGAGACAGCTTTCCCCTCAGAGCAGCAGGGCAGAAGAGGTGGAACAGAATGATGGACTTCCCAACCCATGAAGCATGTGAAGAGGAGTGCTTTTGTGCAGGAGGTTGTGGTATGGAGGAGAGTGCCTCTAACACTTAATTCTTGAGGTGAGGCTTGCCGATCCACACAAGGGAAACTGACTGCCACTGGGTTGGAGCTTACAGCAGAGGGGTATGCCCCTCCGGGCATTCGTTAACAGACCTGAAACTTTATCACATGGATTGGTAGACAACTACCCTAAGCACTTCTCACTAGCTCCACAACTTGTTAACATCCTTAACAAACCCTTTAATCAACACTTAATAAGCCCTCGAATTCCTTCTGTGAATTTCTCTGTAGCCATCGCAATGGGCTGTAGAACCTGGAGATACATTGTAGAGATAGAGAAGTAAAATAGAAAACATGAATTAGGACAAAACAGATGTCATCCAATCAGTTCTGACTCCTGGAGACCCAAGCACAGCCTGGCCTTATGCCATCCTCACAGTTGTTAGGTTTGAGCTCATCCTTGCAGTCACTCTGTGCATCCCTCCCATTGCCCACCTTCCTCTTATCACGGACCCTCGACCTAATCCAGCCTGAAGTCCTTTTCCAGGAGTTGTTCTGAAGCTGATAGCATGCCTATACTGGCCACGACGGAACACTGCGAAAGCTGTTTTCCTCTTTTCCTTCTGACCCACTTCCCATCCTAACGACTCTGGTGTCCTGGGAGGCACATTTATGGTTTTCATCTATGAGCCCCCTGCTTGTGGCATCCAGTAAGAGGAGATCCAAGAGTGACAGGAGAAAGCGAGTTGGGGTAGCTTTCTCCCAGATGGCTTGCTTGGAATGGTGCAGGCAGGCTCCTTCTGCAGAGGGCCACAGCCCCTGCCTGCAGTGCTCCTGGGCTGTCTCCAGTTCGGGAACTCCATCTGCTGCACAAGATCTCTTTAGAGTATGGAAAGGCCAGGGTGTTGCTTGGAGAATAAGGTTCGTTTGACGCATGTCAGGGCATTTTTCAATGGCCAAACGCCGGTGAACATTTCAAATGCATGTGAAAGTTGGACATTGATGAAGGATTACTGAAGAAAAGCAATGCATTTGGACTAAGGTTCTGACAAAGACTATTCAGAGCACCACGGACTGCCGAAAGAACAAACAAATCTGTCTTGGAAGAAGTACTGCCAAAATATCTCTTAGAGATGAGGATGGAGAATCTCCTTCTCGTGTACTTTGAACATATTGTCAGCAGAGACCAGTCCCTGGAGAAGCTCACCATGTTTGGTAAAATGCAGGGGCAGTGAAACAATAAACACCCTCAATGAGATGGATTGACAAGGGCTGCAGCCCTGGGCTCGGGCATAAGAACAACTGTGAGGATGGTTTGGGGGCAGCCAGTGTTTCATTCTGTTGCGCTTAGAGTCGCTGTGAGTCGGACCTGACTGACTAGCAACCTGTACTGCGCCATTCTTACTTCAGTAACAGCTGGTGCAGAGGAATTCGTCCTCGTCCTCTCACCTTGACGCTCTCATATTTGCTGTCCGTTTCCTCATCTGCCTAGGCTGGGTTTATCATCTCTCTTCCGCCAACACTTTAACCAGTGCCCATCCTCACTGAGAATGGAGGCCGTAGCTCGTAAGTGGAGGCATCAAGATTCCTGTGTTAAATTAGGTACTGATACTCAAGCTGCAAGAGAAAAATAAAGCTGCAAATAGCTGCACATCAGTTCCGGAGTATTCCATCAATTAGATTCAGGTATGAACTGGTTTTGTTGTTAAATGAGTTACCAAAAATTCTGTTGGCCTTAAGAGTTCTTTGGATTTCATAATGATAGATGTGGGAGTGGATTTTGTAGATTCGGTTAACAATTGTTGCAGCCCACCGGGCAAGGGATGAGAAAGATGGAGACCATGGCAGCTGTCTGGTCATCTGAGTGGTAAGGCCCCAGAGTGATTCTTCTTCTGTAAAACCAGTTGATAATCCTGCCTGCGCAGTGCATGATTACAGCACAGAAAACAGCATTCTCCATGCATTTAGCTTCATGCCAGGGGAAAGGAAATTCTAACTTCCTATATTGTACTGCTCTGGGGGTCTCCAAACCACCCAGCCCCTGGGTGAGTGTTCAGCAACCTTATGACAGTGTATTACCAGGAGCATCTTCATTGAACTGGTAGAAGCTTCTTCATTGTTTAGTTCCAAAAACTAGCCCAAAGTAGCCCAAGCTAGGATATAGCTGCATTGGATTCAAACTCAGAGAGTCTGGCTCCAGATTGCAGACTCTTGAAGCCATATTGTCTTTGACAAACGGTTTGCTCTGATTTGACATATATTTTTCATTATGTAGTATAGTGATGTGGATAGAATTTAGGTTATGTTTCTTTGGGGTAGCTTTTCATTCATCTATTGTTCATATTGTGTTCGTTGTTGTTGATGTTAGGTGCTGTCAAGTCAGTCGTGACTCATAGTGAGCCAAAGTACAACATCATGAAACACCTCTCGGTCCTCACAAGTGTTGATCTGCCAGAGCCCATTCTTGAAGCTACTGTGTCCCTCCAGCTTGTCAAGGGCCTTCCTCTTTGTCGCAGCTCCTGCACTTTACCCAGCACCATCTCTTTCTCCAAGGACTGGTCTCTCCTGATAACAGGCCCAAAGAACAAGAGGTGGTAGCTCACCAGCCTTGCCTCTAAGGAGCATTCTGGACTTGCTTCTCCCAAGACTGATGTGTTTGTTCTTTTGGAAGTAAAATATTCTTTGCCAAAACCATAGTCCAAATGCATTGTTTTTCTTTCTTTGGCGGGGGGTGGGGGTGGGGTGGGAGGGAAGGGGGCGGGGAGCATCACTGCCCTCAGGTGGTCGTGGGAGCTACCCAGCCTTGCTCCTGGAGAGCTGCTGCTGGGTTTGAACTGCCAAGCTTTTGGGCTGCAGTCCCGCACCCAACCACTACGCCACCAGGGCTCAGCCCACATTGTTTTTCTTCAGTATTCATTATTCAATGTCAAACTTTCACATGCGTTTGAAACTTTCACATACATTTGGCAATTGAAAATGAGGAGCTGATACCCAGGTCTCAAGCAGAAAGAAAATGCTTTGAAAATAATGATGGCAACAAATGTCCCTGACACAGTGATACATATATGGATTGTGATAAGAGCTATACAAGCCCCCACCCAATAAAGTGATTTTAAAAAGAAAAGAATGAGGCATCAGGATTGGAGGAATACCCAAATGAGACACCTTGTTCGATGAAAACAAAGAGGACTTCAATGACTTGCTAATGAAAATCAAAGACTGCAGCCTTTAGTGTGGACGGCAACTCAGTGTAAAGAACATAAATAATCATATCCCTGGACTTATAGCATCATGTTAAATGAAGAAAAGATGGAAGTGTCACAGATTTTGTTTTTCTTTCATACAACAATGTATTGCATTGGGCAAATATGTTACATATGACCTCTTTAAATGTTCAGAAGCACAGGTGTCATTTGGTGCCTGATACAATTCTGGTGTTTCCAAACACTTCATATGCATGTGAAAATTGGGCAATAATTTAAGAAGACTGGAGAAAAAAAATGATGCATCTGAACTATGGTCTTGATGAGGAATATTTAAAGTGTCATGGGCTGCCAGGAGAGCAAACCCTGTCTTTGAGGAAAAACAATCAAAATGCTCCTTAAAAACAAGGTTGTCATGATTTCATCTCATGTACTTTGGACATATTATCAGGAGAGGACAGTCCCTGGTAAAGCGCGTGCTCAAAACTCATTATTGATTCTGATTCATGATGACACTAGAGGGTAAGGTAGAGCTGTCATTGTGTGTTTTGACAATTTTGAAGAAGGAAGTATCCACAAGAGTAGAAACTCCTTTTTCTCCCTAGGGGTGACTGGTGGTTTTGAACTACTGACCTTGAATTTAGGGCTCAAGTTGTAACCACTACACTGCCAAGGCTCCCAGTTTCTGAAAAGGACATAATAGTAAAATAGAGGGGCTAGGGGAAAGGGGGACAACCTTCAACAGGACATATAAATACAGTGGCTGTAACAGTGAGTTAAACTATAACAAGAATTGTGAGAAGAGCGCCGGACAACGCAGTGTTTCATTCTGTTTGATACGGGGTCACTATTCATCAGAACCAACTCCACAGCCCTCAATAACAACAAAATAGATTGTGGTGAGGATTGCACATATCTGTGAAATAACAAAAATCCATTGAAGTGTCTATTTTCATGTGCAAATTATCGGGCATCTGGTACTTTATGGACTCATATCTCAATAAAGCATTTTTGTCAAGCTGAAAAAAAAAAAAAGAAATGAAATACCCTGGCTTGGGTCAAGTGTTAAGCTGTGTTAAGCTGCCGGTTGACTAGAGTACTAAGCCAGTGGCACTCATATAAGAGAAAGCTTTTTATGAAGTAAAATATCAAGAAGACATCTATAAGTCCCTCTTCAGACTCATGCAGCCACAAACGATGATGTAGAATGCAGGAACATCACAGGTTGGTGGATGCAAAGCCATGTAGCTTCAAAGACAGCAGTAACATCTGTAGGTCTCTGGCAGCAACCAGCGTCTGAGAGCAGGAAAGTGAAGGGAGGAGACAGGAGTGGGGTGTGTGGGCTGGGAGGTGGGGTGGGCGGAGTACGTAAGCAGTTCCCTGGGACCACCTGATGAGAAGGCCGCATCCATAAGGAGGCACCTAAATGACAAGTTGAATACCACCCGGGCACTTTTATATATCTTCACGTTGGCATGAAGTTATGTAACCATGACCGTCCTCAAAGGAACATCCTTGCTTTTCCATACTCTAAAGACGTCTTGTGCAGCAGATGAAGTTCCCCAACACAGAGGGAGCACTGCAGGCAGGAGCTGAGGCCGTCTGCAGGAGGAGCCTGCCTGTAGCATTCCAAGGAAGCCATCTGGGAGAAAGTTACCCCAACTCACTTTCTCTTGCCCTCTAGATCTCTGCAGGTGTCACTCTTGGCTCACACTTGACCTGATGCCCCAAGCAGGGAGCGCATATATGCAAACCCTAAAGGAGCCTCCCAGATTACCACACGGGGTCATTCAGATGGGACATGAGTCAGAACGAACAATGGAAAACTTCCTTGATGTATACTTTTCCTGGTCTGAAGCCCCTTTGTTCTATTTAAATGTCTTCTTCTTAGTTTATGCGTATGCTTCATGTGAATGAGCACAATCCTGGAATCCCTATTCTTAGCAATTCTCTCCATAATTCATTATGATTACACAGTCAACTGCCTTAGTATAGTCAATATAATACAGGTAATGTCTTTCTGGTATTTTCTTCAACCTAGATTCCACTGACATCAAGAATGATGTCCCTTGTTCCAAGCCCTCCTCTTCTTCTTTTGAAACAACAAATTTAAGTTGGAGCAGAATCTGAAGTTATTCAAGATTTCACAGCCTGGCCAACACAGATGAGTTTTCTGACCACTGTGAGGGACAAATCAACTAAAAAGACAACTAAGCTTCCACTTCACATGGAGAGGATCATCTGGAATCTGCAAAACCGCACCATTCCCATCATTCAGTATCTGCTCGAACAAGTCTTCCTGCATCAGCTTGTTCCTTCCCAACACCGCCCTCTGCTCTTTTTGATGTATGATGCCTATCATATTGAGTTTATTCATACTTACATATTTATTGTTTGTGCCTATATCCTTATACATTGTCTGGGTGAAGAAACAGACACCCAAATTTTTAAAAATCAGGATTATTTAAGAACTTGCTGAGTAAGCGAGTCAGCTACCATCACTTGTCTTAGGCATACACAATGGTAGATAGAAGACAGGGAAAACTTTATAGAGAAAATGGAAGGTTTCAGGTATTCCTGGTTGCAAAGTAAGGGAATAGGGAAGCTGGAGGCACCTCACAAGAAAGGTATCAAGCAGAGAGGTCACCCCCAAGAGATAACTCTGGCATGTTAGAAGGTGTCCGGCTTCCTCTGCCCACGGAGCTTGTCACATGTACAGGTGTCACATGTACAGGAGGGGTGGGCTTGGGGGGGGGGTTGGACTGGGAGATGGACTGGTTTCATTAGTATTTAGACAAATCTCACTGACACTGGAAAATACAAAGCCGTAGAAGATGTGTGAAAGGTGACATGGGGATGTGGATGAGTCCCAATCCTAGGACCTCATAAAAGGATGTAGTGTGTACATTTTACTCCATACCATATGTGTGTGTATATATATATATATATATATATTATCCTGGGTTTCCTTTTTGTATATTTGAACCTTCAGGTCCTCATGGCTGCACTGTCTTCTCAGGTACATTAGCAATTTCTGGAACTAAGGAGAAAGCAGCTCCAGGTCTGCACAGCAGGGAGACTGTGGGTTATTCTCGTATCAGCTAAAGAACAGCTATTTGGAATGTATACTCTATTGAACTGCCGCATTTCTGTCCATCAGAGCTGGCTTCTCTACCATTGGCTCCTCTTGAAACACCTCCACCTTAAAAATATGCCATCGGAGACGAGGTTTGTATTGACTTGCCCCATGATTTGATGGTCTTCAGATGAATTAGGAATTATGTCAACAGGAAACTGAGGTAGAGAGGTTAGAGAAGGCTAGACCAGATGAAAGGCTCAGATAGTAAGCCAAGAGGAGGTGAGAGCTTTCTATCAAGGTAATAAGGGACTCTATTCCAAGATTTTACTCCTCGTATATGGATTCATGTCATATTCCAGATTCACCAGTTCTGAGATTTGGCTAGGCCTACCATGTACAATGGATGGTGTGTGTGTGTGTGTGTGTGTGTGTGTGTGTGTGTGTGTGTGTGTGACAGACAGCCAGAGAGAAACAGAGACAGAGAATGTGAGTTGGCAGCACCAGTTTTAGGAACGATAACGTCATGAGCTATCATTCTTCAAACTTCCTTTTTACTGAAAGAAAAATGAGCCGAGCCTCTTCAGCAGAAGCGGTTTCATCAGGCAAAAGAATCTGAAACACGCTTAGGGACCTTTTGTAACACAGGAGATCTTGAGCCGTTGTTTTAACCAGTGGAGGCAGGACTGGCTTTGTCTATAGCAAGAACATTGGAAGATAGCTACCCAGTTCACTGGAAGGAAGAGATTCATATTTGCGTCCATCTATCAGAAAGACAAATCAAATAAATGGAGAACTTTTCAAACAATAGTAAGACTATCAAATGCAAGGAAAATTTTACTGAGGAGAATTATCCAACGAGGGTAGCAATACATCCAGAGGGAGGTGCAAGAAAGTCAAAGTTGTTATAGAAAATGTTAAATGGGGACAATAATTGCTAATTCATGATGGATCCTGGCTACAGGCCAACCATACCAGGAAGGCATTTAATTGTGTTTTGTTAACTACATAAGGCATTTCACTGTATAGACCATCACAAAACTTACAAGCGTGGGGATGTTAGAACCTTTCACTGGGCTCACATAGAGCCTGTATATTGGCTAAGAGGTAGTTGTTCAAACTGAATAAGGGAGTACTGCATAGTTTAAAATCTTTTCACCAAACCTCTTTACTCTGTGTGCTGAGCAAGTAATTCAAGCAGTTGGACTGTCTGAAGAAGAGCGTGGCAGTAGGATTAAAGGAAGCAACAGCCTATACTTTGCAGATAACACAAGCTGATTTGCTGAAAAAGAACTTGAAACTTTCACATACATTTGGCAATTGAAAATACCCTGGCTTGGGGCAAGTGGACCTTAATCCTGGTGTTAGGCTGGGTTGACTAGAGAAACAAATGCAGTGGCACCCATATAAGGGAGTGCTTTATATTACGAAGTAAACTCTCAAGAAAACATCGACTGCAGGTGAAAGTTGGACATCGAACAACAAACACTGAAAAATGCATTTTGGACTACGATTTTGGTAAAGAATATCTGCCTGCCTAAAGAACAAACAAATCTCTCTTGCAAGAAGTAAGGCCAAGTACAAAATCGTGAAACACTTCTCGGTCCTCACAAGCATTGTTCTGCCAGAGCCCATTCTTGCAGCTACTGTGTCCCTCCAGCTTGTGGAGGGCCTTCCTCTCTGTCGCTGCCCCTGCACATTACCCAGCACCATCTCTTTCCCCAAGGACTGGTCTCGCCTGACAATTGGCCCAAAACACACGAGGTGGAGACTCTATGGAACTTTCTGGCCTGATGTCAGATTACCGTACCTGTTGCTTCAATGAGTGTCACTTGTGGCTCTCTGAGAGTCAGAACAAATTACAGGCACCATTTCTAAGAGCATTTCTAGAGCACTGACTTGTGCTTTTGTCCAACGAGTACACATACAAAGAAGCAGTCCTTCTAACAGAACAAGGGCATACTGTGTGACTTAAAATCATAAAGTGTACGTTCCAGCATTTGGGGCTTTTGACTCACATATTAAACTTATGCGATGAGCAAATAATCCGAGAAACTGAACCACATGAAGAAGCATTTGACATCAGAATGGCCGGAGGATTCATTCAGCACCTCTGATATGCAGATGATGCCACGTGCTTGTCGGAGGTGAATCGACTTGTAGCGCCTGGCTAAAGAGCCAAAGGAACAGCTTCCAGCGTGGATTGAGTTGCCACATGAAACACAAATCCTCCAGGAGGACAAATACTGAAAAATGGAGGGAAAATGTCAAGGATTTCATTTTATGTGTACCTACAACCAAAATGTACGCTAGATGATTAGAATACGACAGTGGAGAAAGGTGTAGTAAGAAATATAAGCTGAGAGCCGTTTCTCAATCTTCCTGAGAGTTTACTAATCATATTTGTAAAAGGAGATGATAATATTTACCAGAGAGTTGTTTATGAGGATTTTGAGGGGATAACCTGTAAAATTATTATGTACCAATACTCCAAAAAACACAGTTTCCTTTTATTTTCCTTCGCATTTAAGAAATTGTTCTTTTATCTTCTCCTTTGTTAATTGGTAGCCAGAGGAAATTCAGTAGATTCTAGACACTATCAGTCACTTACGCCCAAGGACTATAAATATTTTTGCAAAAAAGGTAATGATTGTGTTAACAGAAGCTATGCTTTGAAACCAAGCAGCAATAGGTAGATAGCAGGAAATTGATATTTGTTTGTCAGTTGAAACACTATTCAGCTAGGACCTAGTTATTACTGATTACTATCTAGCACAAAGAAGTCCTGGAAAGCGGAATGCTTAGCCTCAGGAGGCCCAAATACCCCAGGGAGCTTCTTAGCGCTCACACGCTCCTGACAAGGAGGAGAGGAGGACTGGATTCACAGTGCCAGCATTCTCAATACGTCAGCTACTGACAGGTATGGGAGGCTGCTAGCACACTCAATGTCCTACCTGGTGCACAAAAGGCATAAATAACCACTTAGTGAGTGCAGGAAACCCTACCCCATTCAACTCTCAGGTCCTACACCTGCAACTGTAAACTGTGACTACAGTACTTTAACCAACTCCAAACTCATTGTTGTTCAGTCGCTCTAGATTCATAGCGGCCATAGATAGTTACTGTGAAATAAAACACTGCTGCCAATGTCTTTCCTTGACTTTCTCAGAAAAGCATGAGAGTTCAAGTCATAATAGTGTGGGGGGCTGAGCCCTGGTGGCGTAGTGGTTGTGTGCAGCCCACTGGGGTGGTGGTTCAAATCCAGCAGCAGCTCTCTGGGAGCAAGGCTGGGCCTCCCACTCTGACCAGAGGACAGTGATGCCAGCCCCCCCCATATAGTGTGGGATCAATGAGTCTCAAAACTAGAGAAAATAATGCAATGTAAAATATTCCATGCATTTATAAATGTATGGCAAATAGATGTAATTTATGAAATGCAACCCTGTTTGAATGGCATTAAAGACAGCAACCCACTGCCACTGTGTTGATTTTGACCCCTAGTGACCCTGCATAAGGTTTCCCAAGCTATAAATCTTTGTGGAAACAGATCATCTCTTCTTTCTCCCATGGAGCAACTGACGGGTTTGAACTAGCAACCTTGACTTTAGCAGTGCAATATTTATCTGACCCACCGCACAGGCTCCATAAAGAGAGTAGCATTGAGCTAAATAGTAGTTGGTATAGTGCAACAGGAATTGGAAGGAGAGAACAATTCCTTCTGATTGGTACTCTATCCTTTGCTAAGATTGGCTTCTCTTGTAGATTGTGATTCCTTCATTGGAGAATCCACACTACAGTGATTTTGACCTTAGATTGGATAGGAGAGAATACATACTGAAAAATACAGAAAAAGAAAGTCTAAAAACAAAAATAATATAGTTTCATGCCCTTTATATCCAGCCAAATCCAGAATGGTGTCTGGTATATGTGCTCCCAACTCAGTTGTGAATTTCCAAATGTGCACCTACTAGACAAATACGTGAGTGAGTAACAACCAGTTCTCTAGCACTCCCCATGCCCAAACCCAAACCAAAACAATGACAATAAACCCTTTCAGGGTATGGAGATAAGGGTAGCTTTTTCATCCTTTTGCTACAGCCAAGAAGCTCCACGCAGAACAGTTGCAACACATGGCGAATTCCTCTTTCGAAGAGAAGCTAGGAAAATACACCAGCAAAGAGGAGGCAAATGGCCTCAGTATATACTGAGTCTGCAGAGAAGACTCCCAAATAAGGGCAGCTGTGGGGAGAATAAAACTTTACAGGGGAAGCATATTTTAAATGACTCCGTTGGTTGAAGGTAACTTTTTACTAATCCAAATTACTTTAGAACTGCATTTCACTTGGATCAAGTTTGTCATCTAATTTAGGAGATGTGCCTCTTTTCTGCCAGTCATAGCTAAAATGAATTCAAAACAAAGATTCCAGATTCCATGGGACACTGTGGTTAAGATTATAATAATTATCTCTCAAGTGTCTCATCATCTTCAACCTCATTTCAAACATTTTGAGAAGATCTTCAAAAACAGCCAGGCCTCAAGGTGACATCTATTTCTACACGAGGTAGTGACCAAACAAACAAACAAACAAACCCCAAAACACATAATCGAATTTATTTGGTCCAAAATATGGTTCACATTTCTCTCTGAAAGGGAACAGAAGTTGATGTTAGGGAACAACACATTCTGGGTACTTAGAGCCTAGCTTTCCTTCAGAAGCGTCAAGAATTCCTATAAACATGAACTCATTCATTTCCACCCCACCAAGCACCACTCAGGACAGAGGAAATAGAATGAAGTAGTAAAATAATTATAAATATCATAAGAGCTCCAGTTTACTGAAAGCCTTGTAAACCGTATTAATTTACTTTCCCAGGTTTAAAATATTAGTCTGGATGATGAAGAGATAGCTTGGCCTTGCTCAGTTCCTGGACCTTGTTGCCAGAGTGCCTGGATGGCATCCAATGACATCATTTTCTAGGTCTGGGACATGGAAAATGCAGCCTCTGGGGAATTTCATTTGTGTCCATGAAAAGTGGAGATGATGATAATGGTACCACGCCATAGGCTGTTGAGGATGATGGGAGTTAAATGCTTAAAACAAAACCTATCACCTTGTAAATCCCACACAAATGCTGCCCGTGGCCACTCTGTCGTTTCCCACTCCACGTGAAGTCTTGAGTAGAACCATAGGGTTTTCGTCACTGTAGATGACCAGGTTTTCCTTTCTCAGTTACAGGTTCAGTTTGAACCACCAACCTTTAGATTAGCAGGAAGTCACAAGCCACTTGAGCCACCCAGGAGAAGAAGTAAGTGTCTGGCCACTTGTAGCCTCAAGATGACAACTTCCTCAGAGAAAAAGATCCTTTAGGGGAAGTTTCTTCAGAAGTCCCACAAAAGTGGTACCAACTTTGGTCTAATACCTATTCCTACACCCAGGGTCATGGCATAATCAATACCCAGGCCTATGGGGTCTGACGTGCCAAGGGAAGAAGGATTGGCATACCTTGTCTAAACTACATTGCCTTTGGAAAACTGTTCCTTAATTGCACTAGCAATGCTTTCCCAGAAGAAGGGATCATGAAGAGATCCCTTCACCCCCTCCCCCCCAAAATAAGGGTCTCACAGTTAACAAAACAACATCAGAATTTTTCTTTCCTCCATTTATAGTTGTATTATTACATTAAATTATGTCATTTACTTTAGAGTTCCTATCTTCAATGCCATTTTACAGGCTACACAAAGCATGGGCACATGACACTGTATTCTTCCATCTTAAGACTCTTTGGCCCTTCTCTCCCAGCATGAGATGTGGGATCATGTCATCAGTGATCCCACTCTCTCTGAGGAAGCCACAGGAAGGCACTGGTTCTGTAGCTTCATTTTATAATTCTGTAGCCAGATTTTATCATTGAAGATGATAAATTGAGCAAAAAAAACAAAATAGCCAGAATAAGGAGTGATTGAAGTATGAATGCTTAGCTGCTGAAGGACACTTGGCAGCATGCTGATAGACTCTGAGCCCTAGAAACTGGAGGAGTCCTGGGGAGACCCCTGCCAGTGCTGAGAAGCCAGTGGCTTCTACTGCCACTGAATACACAAGACTCTGCCCCCACTGGCCTGTGGATTGTCCTGGTCTCATTTCATGTGCTTCATGCATCTGAAGAGGATTTAAGGATTGATATTGGACATATGGACAAATATCTTACTTAGGACCTTGAACTGACCTGAGCTGGAATATTTTCTCAATCTTCAATTGCTCTTTTATATAAACTTCTTTCTTTCTTTCTTTCTTTTTTTTTTAGGCATCACTGCCCTCAGGTGGTGGGAGTAGGAGGCCCAGCCTTTGCTCCTGGGAGCCGGAATTGAACCTCCATCCCAGTGGGCCGCAGTCCCGCGCACAACCGCTACGCCACCGGGCCTCAGCCATAAACTTCTTTCTTATGCACACATGTGTGCTTATGAATTTGTTTCTCTAATCTGCCCAGACTGACACATTATGGTAGTTTGGGGGTGGGTACTGGAGAAACAATTAATAATAAAGTATTAAAATTTTAACCAAACGACATCTGCAATCTATTTTCCAATGCATTCTGTATAATAGCAAATTATTTAATTCGCTCGTCTGTGGATAAGGAGGCTTAATCCATGTCATTTTCCCCTTCACATACTTCAATAAAAAACCAAAATAGCTTTTAACTGGTCAAAGATGGATCAAATGATAAAATATTATATTTTAATCTAACTAAGTCTGTCATAATCAATTTTACAATGCTCTTGGACTGTTAACAAAGCTATCCACATCCCTCAAGTATGGGCACTGTGGTTACAACAATGGGCTCTGGCATAGAAACAATTGCAATGATGGTGCAGGACCACGGAGTCCTTGTGTTCTGTTGTGCAAAGGTTATTATGGGTTGTAAGCAACTCAATGGCACCAACCAACACCAGCAATCAGAGGAGATGCATTGGAGGCTTAATCCATGTGTGCATCCTGCATGTGAGTATTCTGGGGATGTCTTCTGAAAGCCAACTGTCCACAATTTAAACTCTGTTACCACTCCTTCCTTCTGATTTGGATTTTATTATGCATAATCCTTGAATCACACAGGTTGATGTGCTTTTTCCAAGTGATGTTGCTGATGTCTCACTGGCAAGGATGCTTGCTGGAAGACAAGTTTTTAAGATACTACGCCTTCTGATAGCTAAGTACCATTTAGTTTTTTCACCACACTTTGTTATAAAACCCACATCTTCAGTGATCTCTTCATGAGGTCATCTGCTATAATTTTTGTGATCTTTTCCCTCTTATTTATGGAGGCTTTACCACATTGCTCATGTTCTGTATGTTGGAAGTTTGTGATCAGATGTTGATTTTGCATGTCACCTCTTCATTTGTGTGTGTATTGATTGCTATATATTACCTTCTGATACCTGCTTTTACTGTTTCCCATAGACTTGGTATTCTGTGTTATTGTTCTCATTTGTTCCAAGGAATTTCTTAAATTCATCCCTTATAAGACTTATTATTCAGTCATTTTTATATAACATGCTATTCAGTTTTCATACGTTTGGCTACTTTCTACAGTTGGTTTTCAGTGCTACAGTGTTGTGGTCTGAGTAAATAGATTTTTTTTTCACATTACTATTTTACTTATATCAAACCATACTCAACATCTAAAATATCAATCTTCCAACATTTTAGATACATGAACCCATACATATCCCCTGCATAAGCCATTGTAGGTTGAATTTTCTTTTTTTTTAATATAGATTTTATTGGGGGCTCATAATTTAATACATCATTTAATACACTTAATACATCACTTGTATTAAGCATATTTGTATACATGTTGCTACATTCATCTACATTATCTACTTGAACCCCTCCAGCATAAGCTCCTCTTCCCCTCTTTCCTCTAGTTCTTTATTTTTTTAATTCTAATTTCCCATATTTCCCCTTCCTGTTTCTCCTCCCCCATGAACTTCCAATAACTTACAAAGTGTTATTACCTCTTCATATCTTACACTGTCTAATGTGTCAATTCACTCACCCGTCCACACCCCGTTGTCCACACCCCAGAGAGGAGGTCACATGTAGATCCGAGAAATTTGTTCTCCCTTTCTACTCCACCATCCCTCCACCCCTCAAGTGTCACCACTCCCCACTAGTCTCAAGGGATTATCTATCCTAAAATCCACGTTTTTGACTCCAATGTGCATCCCTGGTCTAGCCACGTCTGTCTGGCAGAATTGGGATAATGATAGTCGGTGGGAGGAAGCATTTGAGAACATTTCATTGCTACTACACTGCACCTAGACAGGCTCAACCTCTCTTTAAGAGGATGCCTCTTCACTTATTGATGGGCTTTGGGTCCCCAATCTGAACTTCCCCTCATTAATAATGATATATCTCTTAGGTCTTTGATGCTTGATACCAGATCCCTTTAATAACTCGTGGTCATACAGGATGTTGTGCTTCTTCCACGAGGGCTTACTTTTTAGCTAGATGGCCACTTATTCACCTTCATGTCTTTAAAACCACAGACGCGCATCGTTTGATAGCCAGACACCATCAGCTTTCTTCACCACATTTGTTTATGTACATATTTGTTGTCAGTGATCATATCAGGAAAGTGAGCATATAATATTATGATTATTAGTTCGTGAAACTTGATAATTGATCCTTTTGGTATCTCTTAGTCCCATAAGATGGTGTACTTCTTCCATGTGGACTTTGTTGCTTCTGAGCTGGATAGCTGCTTGTTTACTATCAAGCCTTTAAGACCTCAGATGTACATGTTTTGATAGCCAGGCACCATCAGTTTCCTTCACCATATTTGCTTATGCACATATTTGTTTCTTTTGATCGTGTCAGGGAGCTGCACATCATGAAATGCCAATTTAATAGAACATAATGTTCCTGCATTGAGGAAGTACCTGATTGAGGTCCATTGCCCATCTGCTGCCCTAATTCTAAGCCTATAAGTATATGCATATTGCTCTATTTCCCCTTCATCATATGAATATATGTACCTATGTATATGCCTGTATTTAATCTCTATAAATGCCCCTTACTCCCCAGTTCTTTTCTCTATTTCCCTAAACCTCCTCCCGTTCCACCATCACACACAATCTCCATTCGGGTTTCAATATTGTCTCTCTTTTACATTAGTCTTAATCAATCCCTATTGAACCTTCCACACCCACCCATCCCTCCAATGAACCTGAACCACATGCTACTCCCCCCATCCCTGGATCAATTAAGAGTCCCCTCCCTTCATCCACCCTGGTACCGACAGTCCCATCGTCCCCACCCCTAGACTGCTCATCCATCCCACCCCTAGACCGCTCATCCATCCCATCCCATCCAGATAGACCCGTGGAAAAAATAACATACTCAGAAAAAGGACATCCTATAATAAAGCTAACAAAGAAAAGAAAACAATAAAAAACATCAACAACCCCCCCCCCAATATCCAACATATAAATATACGTGCAAGAATACAATAATAATAACAATATAAGATCCTACAAATAGTTTAAGGTCTGTTTGTTGACCTCCAGGAGTGTCTCCTGGTTGAGGGCGATGGGGTGTCACAAAGTATATCTTTGGTGCTCGATCTGGAGCTCCACGTTCT
The DNA here is from genome assembly GCA_004026705.1 of Nesogale talazaci. Taxonomy (NCBI): domain Eukaryota; kingdom Metazoa; phylum Chordata; class Mammalia; order Afrosoricida; family Tenrecidae; genus Nesogale; species Nesogale talazaci. Next base: position 274,845 of record PVJH01000580.1, read on the forward strand.
GTCGCACACCCTTTGTATTTTGGTGTGGTTGAGTCAGACAGGGTATAATCCTGACCCTGTTTCTCCATTTTTGACCACCAAATATCTTAAGTCAGTGAGGGTAGCTGTATTTCATATTGGGGTCAGCCCATTGTATCGGCAGTTCTGAGTGGGTATATCGTCCTCAAAGCTCAGTGGGCCAGAATGTACTTCATTCCATCTTCCTTCCCCTTCATTTATTCCTGTGTACTCTGGTCAGGTGTTTCTCTCCAGGCTACAGTTTGGGTGCTGAGCTCCTGGGGGAGAGGCGGGTGCCCCGGCAGTTGGAATCTGGGACGTGCTCTCAGATCTCTCCACTGGCTCTCGCCTCCATTGCATCATGCTATATTCACTTCCGAGAACATCTCATTTAAACTTGATTGCTGTTTTCCTGTGGAGATATAAAAAATACACTCCCCTCGGGTGGGTTAGTGCCCCATTCCCTCTCTACTTAACCGCACCTCACCTCCCATATCCCGGCATCATACCCTAGTCACCTACTATATATAGCCCTGGATTTTAAATGGATTAAATGGATTTTAGAATGTCAATGTTTTTTTAATTTATTAAGGCTTGTTTTTTAGTCTAGCTGGAGAAGGTTTTACTGCACTGTTGGTGCACTGCTCTGTATATGTCTAGGAGTTTGAGCTACTACCTTGTGTTGCTTAGAGCAAATGTTTCTCTATTGAGTTTCTTTCCCAATGATCTCTCTTTCCTGGAGAGTAGTGCATCGAAGTCTCCTGCAATTATTAGTGAAATATCTATTTCTCTTATCAACTCCATGGCATATTTCAAATGTGCTTTCATCGAGGGTGTAGCTGTTTATTATAGCTATGTTTCCTTATTCTATCATTCCTTTCATCATTATTTATTGACCATTCTTCTCTCTATCTGATTATGTTATTTACCTTGATTTTTTCAGAGATTAATATTGTCACTCCTACTTTTGTATGGTTGCCAGTGGCTTGGTAAAATGTCTCCATTCTTTGAGTTTTACTTGAGTTTTGTCCCTGAGTTTAAGAGATATCTCTTATAGGCAGCATATAGATGGGTCTGGTTTTCTAATTCACTCTGTTACTCTAGTTCTCTTATCTCGTGCATTGAATTCGTAGACATTCAGTGGTCTTCTGGGATGAAGGCTAGTAGTTATCATTTTGCTGTGTGTGCTTCTCTTTTATTGTGGTTTTATTTTTGTTTTTACATCATTTGTCTGTCAGTTTGTCATGCTCTGGTGGTTTGTGTGTTGCTGCGATGCTTAAATCTATTGCACTAGTATTTTAAATATCAGCAGGATCACCCAAATTGAGCAGGTTTTAGCAGAGCTTCTAGACTACAAAAAGATGACAAAGTTGAAAAAAAAAAAAGACTTTCCACTTCAGAGGAATTAGCCACTGAAAGCCCTTTGGATAGCATCAAGACATGGTCAGTTACAGGAAGCAAAATGAATAGAGGTGAAACAATGCCAGATATAAGTGTCAGAAGATGAGCCACTCAAGTTAGAAAGCATTTGAAATATGACTGAGCTACCTTCTTCTGCTGTTTTTAAAAATCATTTTATTGGGTTTAATTCATGTAACTCTTATCACAATCCATCCATCCATCGATTGTGTCAGGCATATCTGTATATTTGTTGTCCTCATCATTCTCAAAACATTTGCTTTCTACTTGAGCCCTTGGTATCAGCTCCCAATTTGTTCCTCTCCATCCCCCCCCCCCCCCCCCATTAACCCTTGGTAATTTGTATTATATTATTATTATTTGCTATATTTTGCACTGTCTGACATCTCCCTGCACCACTTTTCTGTTGTCCAACCTCCAGGAAGGAGGTTATGTGTAGATCCTTGTAATCGGTTTCTCCTTTCTACCCCCACCTTCCCTCCACCGTCTTGGTATTGCCTCTCTCACCATTGGTCCTGAAGGGATCATCTGTCTTGGATTTCCTATGTTTCTCGTCCCTACATGAACCAGTTTTTTCTTTTCTTTTCGGAAGCTAGTAAAGTATTGTAGATTTTAGTAATAAAGTCTTTTTCTGATGTGTCATTGCTACAGATTTTTTTTCTCAGTCCATATTCTGTCTTTGTGAATTCTTTCGATGTACACAGGTGTCATCTCCAGCATATCCCATTTGTCAATTTGTGACTCCTCTGTATTTGTGTCCTTCCCTATTTGTGATAGCCTATGTATTCCTGTGCCAAAGTTCTCAGGTTGGTCCCAATTTCCACATTGATGTCTCTACTCTCCTGTATGACTCCATGCAGCATTCTGAAAGTTTCTTTACCATCCTATGGCTTCATTGTTTCCCTAGTCAACCAGTACAATGTTATTTGGAGAGTAAGTTGCATGGTGGGGCTGACCCAATGGTCCTCCCTGTTCATTGGCTGCTCTCAGTAGAGATATCATCCTCAAGCCTTGTGGGCCAGCATGTGCTCCACTTTCACTTCCTCCCCCTTCATTTGCTCCCCTGTGCTCTGATCAGACAGAGAGTAAGTTGGATGATCCTCTCAGGGGACCCTAGTTGGGTTGTTGTGGACTCACGAGGATGGTGCTGTATTGGGTGATTTCTCAAGAAGCCGTGAAGGGGAACATTGGCAAGTGTTGACCCAGTTGCCTTAGTCTGTGTGAGGCACCATGACAGGTGGGAGGAAGTTCCCTTGTAATGTGGGACATCAGAGGATGGATAGGAGCTTCCAGGCAGGAGTTTCTCCAAAGCGTTAAACACCATATAGGGTAGGTGGGTGGAATGTCCCCTGGAGAAGTTAGGCAGCATATCCCCTGGTTGAGGGTGTGCAGTCCTTTTCCATCCTTGGGTTATGCTGCAGAGGGTGCAGCCCTTCCAGCTGGATGGAGGGCAGGCCCAAATGCCCTAGGCTAAAGGGAGTGGTCTGGAGGTCAGCAGTGGGGTGTGAGAGAAAAGGGAAGAGTAAAGAAAAACAAAAGGAAAAGAAAAAAAAAAAAACCCCAGAAAGCTAAGCCTACTGAAACTGTGGGGAGGGGGTGGGGGGATAGAAAGAAGTTAGGGAAACAAGAGAAACAATATGGCTGGGCCCCCATCCTTGGCATTGGGCCTGGAGGGTTTGAGTCCCTGCCGCCTGGCAGAAGGAAGCTGTGACTGTGTTGAGGTACAGTCCCCGTGCCGGCTCTAAATGATCCTGGCTCTGACCCAGACAGTGGCAGATCTAAGGTCAAACCCTAGCTGGCCTCCATTGTGGTAAACCCCAAATCCCCAGCCCCTCAAAACTGTGCCTACTTATCTTTATGATGTTCTTCCTGCAACCCCGCAGTGAGGGATTTCCCTTTGAGTAACTCTCCCACACTGATTTTTACAGAGTTCTTCTGGTGTTACTCAGTTGCCATCTTCCCAGAAGTCCCTGACCTGGCTTCTTAAGGTAGATTTGATTAAAATGATGCTTCTAGAGTAAATCCTGCAGTAGTAAAGCCTTCAGGACCTTCCTTTACCAATAGGACATGATTCAAAATTAGAAGAAATAGCTACAAACATTAATTAATAATCAGAAATTTATTGTACAAATTATGAAATCTAGGAAAACAGGAAGTTATTAGAAGTGAAATGAAATGCATAAAGATGCATTCCAGGTGTTAGTGAGCTAAAATGAATGTTATTTTGAATCAGAAAATCACATGGTTTACTATACTAGGAATGGCATCAAGAGGAATGGTGCTACGTTCATTGACAAAATCAACATTTCAAATATAACTTAAGGTACAATGGGAAAGACATTATTTCTACCTTGTTTAAAAAGAGTATACTTAATATTGAAGAAAAACTTTCAGAGTATTTTCTGGCATCCATTTTTGTCCTTCCTTACATTCATGTCTTTTTATGACCTTTGGCTTTCTTCATATGTGTTGTCCTTAATGTCAACCTGTAATAGATGCGGTGCACTCATTAGTATTCAATGTATCAAACATATTCTTGTGAGCATCACTAAATTGAGATGATATGTGCTTCTGGTTACATTTGAGGAAAATATAGAAAATATCATGAACTTCCAGAGAATAAACAAATCTGTCTAGAGCTAGCAAAAATGAGGAAGATTCTAGATGAGAGGGGTTGTCACAGTGGCTGCAACTATGGACCAAAGCATAGTAACTGAAGTGAGGATGCTGTAGAACCAGGCACAATTTCCTTTTGTTGTGCATAGAGTTTCTGTGAGTGAGATATGACTTGTCAGCATGTAATATCATCAACAACAGCATTCTGTGATAAAGAAGCCCTAGGACATCTGCACCACAACGTTAACAGTGCGAAGTCCTCACCTGCTCCATTGAATAAAGATGAGTGTTTGTTGAAATATGGGTGGGGGTCTGGATTGGCTTTTATCCTGTTATAGCCTGTCAAAAGCACAGATGATTAGATTTTTGCTATTTATGGGATCTTTAAATCTGGAGAGCAGTTAAACAAACAGCAAAAATAACCTGAATTTACTGCCATTAAATCAGTTCTGGGTCATAGGGTTTTCAAGGTTATAAATAATTACAGGTACAGGATACCCTCATTTTTTCACATAAAGGGACACTGGTGGTTTTGAACTTTCAATCACAGTTAGCGGTCCAACACCTAGCCCACAGCATAAGCAGTCCTCCATGATAGCATGATGTGGTTATTGCTGATAGGTAGTGTACTCAGTGGTATTGTACTCATGAAGTCCTGATTCTTGGCAGCCTATGCACAACAGAAGGCAAGAGTGTCCAGTTTACTTGACACTTATACCAGGAGAATATTTGGAATCCATTTCAGGACTGATTTAACTATCCCATTCAACTTATCAAACTATTTCTCTTTCTGTTCTCAGACCTAACTCTTCAGACTTCTTTATAATATTTGGTTTACCCTTTAAGCAGTTCTATAAATTTAACAATCAGTGTTACATTACTGGTCAATTACCACAATAAGATTTTGATTCCAAATGTCAAAATTTCTTTTTTAGGAAAGTTCTGTTACAGGATGACATTAGCTTGAAACAGGATTAAGAATACTAATTTTTAAAGATTTAATTTTTATTCCCCCCCTTTGAACAAAACAAAAGTAAAATTCTTTTCTCAATCTCACAGCTTGCATTTTCCAATGAAGCAGGTTAGGAAGCTTCCGATTTAAAATTTACATAATATTTCTGTATGGTTATATGGTAGCATCAGCAGCATTAGGAAGGTTGTTTCTTATTAAAAATCATTTTATTGTGAACTTGTACGACACTTATCAATCCATCCATTGTAACAAGCACATTTTGTACATTTGTTGCCATCGTGATTCTCAAAACATTTCCTTTCTACTTGAAGGGATTCTTATTTCTTGTAAGGTCCTAGAATAGAGGGGAAATACTGTTGCTTTAAACTTTGCTTTTATTCTCTAGATGCAACTTTGTTGCAATCCTACTTCAATCTTTTAATTTGGGGTCTGGCAAACCTGTGAGCCAAATCCAGATCAGCATCTGATTTTCTACCATGTGTCCACTCATCTGCAGTTGTCCATGTGTCCGTCTTTGCCATAGATCCTCCTTCACATGACTTCAGAGGGGGTGCAGTGTGTTGTCTGCATTCGCTTTGAATCACAAAACTAGAGATGAAATGCTTTTATACAGTTTCTCATCTTTCAGATCTTTTTTAATGATACTTAGAACCCTTATAGCAAAAGGTCTTACTTAACCATTGTCTAAGACAGGACCTGAAGTAGAAAAAGAATTTTCAGATCAACAACAGCAGTTATTTTCATTGTTTGGAATTGATCAGGACCCAAAACAAAATACTCAGACAAACCCAATACTCAGACAAAGAAAGGTGAAGATTAGATTCCTTCAAAAGTATTTATATTGCTAATAACAATAAAACCCAAAGCCATTGAGCCCACTGTGATGCACAGTGACCTTACAGGACAGAAGAGCATTATCTCTATGGGCTTTGGAGACTGTAAATCTCCCCGCCCCCAATGTTTTTATTGGAAAAGAATTCACCTATTAAGTGATTCAGTAGTTTAATCATATGAAGAAGAGTTGGATAATTATCCCCACAATCAGTTTCAGCATATCATAGCTACATATAGAGAAAAAGCACAGCGAAATGTTAAGGTAACTTATACAAAATCACACAGGGAGTATTTGGCAGAACTAGGATTTATTTTAAACCATGCTCCCCAGATTCCATGCAGTTAATGTAATCCTGTTCTTTTGTTTCTTCCCAATAAACCTTTTCTGACCATTCAGTTATGCCACAGAGCTCTTTGTTCTCCACACTGATGACCATGTTTTGAACCTATCTATCAACTTAAAAAAGGGCAATTAAAAAAAGTGCTTTGAACATTTTTTAGATTTGCATTCTTTAAAAGTGTTCAGTGCAATGGTGAAGGACAAGTTAAGAATAAAAAGAAAACAGATAAATAAACTCTCCCCAATAAATACAAAACTTTTCCCAATTGTTCTCTGAGTCATTTATGTAAATAAAATAGAGAGAGAAAAATTCCTCCATCTGCTACTTATCATAATGGCAAAAAATTAGCCATTTCCTTTCATTAAGGCAGCTGTATTTTATTTGGCAAAAACTCAAATATACTCAGTAAAACATACAAACTGGCCCTAAAAGGGTACTATGAGCAGACAGATTTTAGAAGCTTATCTGTGGAAATATAAGCCATATTTTTAACAAATGCCCATAGGAGACACATGTGAAAATCAGTGACAATGGCATAGGCAAACTTTTTATTTTATTTGGGAGTGGGGGGCATCACTGCTCTCCGGCGGTGGGAGTAGGAGGCCCAGCCCCACTGCTGGAATTGAACCTCTATCCCAGTGGGCTGCAGTCCTGTGCGCACAACCACTACGCCACCGGGGCTCAGCCCGGCAAACTTTTTAAAGGTGTAATGTGTCTATACGTTTTTTGGAGACAGATTATACTACAAAGTCATCTTGCTACACAATTTGTATTTATGTAGAACCCATTTTGGATTAATGAGAAAATGGTCCAATGACAGAGACAGCATCTCACGTTTCCTGGTGGCTGAACCACTCCCTCTACTCAGGCCTTGCTTACAATAGCTGCTGGTAAGTGCTGTGGAATCAGTTCGGACCCTGAACAACAACAGACTGAAACACTGTAGGAAGCAGCGTTTTCCCACAATCAATGTTGACAATAAACACAATCATGGCATTCACTTGAACAGAAGGAATTCATGATAGGAGTTTTTTTTTTTTTTGTAGGTTTGATGTAAGCATCAAATGATAAGTTATCTTCACAAGTCTAGTTCAGGTAGAACTAGGTATACATTCTTATAATTAAGAATGTAAGGTAAGCAAAATTACTTAAACATTAAGACAGGTACAGGATATCCCAAAATCAAGTAGAAATTATTTTTACTTTGAGGAACAATAAAAGAAAATATAAATAGATTTTTAAAGAGATTGGAAAAATTATTCTGTGTGGAGATAAAGTCATCAGTTCAACTGATACCTAAATAAAAAATATATACATAAATTTATCTGCTCTTAAGCTAGAGATCTGATAATACAACACATTTCAAGTTCGTGATCAGACAAGGTGAGAGGAAGAGCTGACAAAGGTCAAGAGAAGCAAACATTTGCCCCGTTGCCATGCTTTCTAATGATTGGTATATATAAGGCATGCATTTTAGGATCATTTCACTTTTAGATATTCCTATACTTGTTCAGATAAATTCTCTGTACTCATAAGTTTCGACTTTTGATTAGAAAAATGTCACCTAGGTTTATTCAGGTCCTAGATTCATCTCTACTAAGGTTCTAAAGTTCACTCTCTGGAGCAGTAAACAGACAAGCAAAGAATATTTCCATGATTTAGTTGATTAGGACTCATAGTGACCACGTTCTAGAACTGTCCCAAAAGATTTGCACATCATTATTCCGCAGAGCTCTCAGTGGGATTTGAGCAGGTGACCTTTCTGTTAGTTTAACCTCTGAGCTGCCAAATTGCTATTCATAATCAGTAACTTGATAGAAACAAACTTTTGTTGCCTTTCAGCCTCTCCCCATCTCCACGCCACACCTAAGGGACTTCTCACCCTCACCTGTTATCACCTTGTCTTCCTTCCCTCTGGGGCAACAAGCCAGCATTATCATCTTGAGCTCCCTTCAGACTTCAAACCCACTGCTGAATTGCTCACAAGGATGCTGTGAAAATTACTTTAGATTTACTATATATCTTATATGGATAGGCACTTTTCTTATAGAAGAATAAGAATCATTTAATATTTACATAATTTTGTTACATGAAATATTAATCTTTCTTAAAGTCCTCATCTCAAATCCCAAAAAGCCTTGAAGAAACATCTTAGGTTTCATGTTTTCAGATTCTAGATTTCTGAAGAGACAAGAAAGGTACATTTAGTGCCTGCATATTCCAAAAGCACAAATTATTTTTTTTCTACTCATGAGGGATAATTGAACAAAGTGAACAGATAATGTGTTACAGTACAAACAGCCTCCAAATAAAAACATTTAGAGCTTGGCTCCTGAACAAGCGATAAAAGGTTTGATGACATCTACTCTTACTGTAAGTACCATTAAGAGGATAACAAGTTTAAAAGGGAAGAAAGTGAAAGAGGGTATTATCATCTTTTCATTTCAGTAATAGTCATCAACAGCCTTGTATTAAACCCAAATTAATGTAGGGAAAAGGAATAATAATATTATTTTATATTTTGATAGTGTCTTTGAATTTTCAAATAGTTTATTTCACCTGACTTTAACAATTCTGTTCAGTGGACAAAATAAATCAAATGACCTCATTTTATAGATAAAGACTCTGAGGCCATGAGAGCTTAAGTGCTCACCTAATGTCATACAGCTAACGGGAAACACAAATAATCCATTCTAGACAGACTTCCATAGCATCTTGTTGCTATGCTTTTAGAGTACCTGTGTCCCTCATTGTCAACACTGAATTGACTTCTGCAGCTTCCCCCCAGATAATTTGTTGAAAAAGATGCTGAATTGTTTTTCAGATCAAAATGTTGCTGGTTAATCAATATGTTTCTAATACATTTTTATTTTCTTTCATGAATAACTGACAAGCACCATATAAAAATGAATTACAAATAAAAATAAAGCAGGAAAAAAGAACACAAAGATCACACTAGACCATCCTTCAGCCAAGACATTAAAAGACAAAATTCATTTATTCAAAAGTATATAGAGAGTAAATTTTAGATAATTTCTAGATACTAAAATTTAGTAATTTCTAGATACTAGGCCATACCCTGTTTCTAGTTGTATGTCTGTTCTAACTGATACTTATCTCACATATAAAAAATGTAACTTTGTCCTATACCAGCCTCAAAATCATTGGTATGTTTGAGGTCATTGTTGTAACTATTGTGTCAATTCATTGGATCAATAGTTTTCTTTTTTTTTCACTTTCTCTACTTTGTCAAGCATGTCCTCCAAAAGTAGGTCCTTTCTGAAAACACAGCCAAAGTAAGCAAGATATTTCCATTTAAAAAAAGCAAACTGAATGCAATTCTAAGATAGAGTTGTTCATTCCTCTGGCAGCACATGGTACATTCAATATTTTTTACCAACATCTTAGTACAAATGTATCAATTCTTCTGTTTTTATTCATTGTACAGATTTTGCATGCATTCACTGATTGGGAACACTGTGGTGTGGGTCATGACATGTGTGCTTTTAAACACACACACACACACACATTGAAGAGGTCTTTGAAGCAGATTGGCCTGATGCAATATGTTATTTGATTTTTTTTTCTTAATCATTTTTTTGGGAGCTCATATAACTCATTACAATCTATCCATCCTCCCATTGCATCAAACACTTGGTATCAGCTCATTTTTTTCCCTCCTGCATCCTCATGATGCAAGGGTTCATCCTCATGAACCCTTGATAATTTACAAATTTTTTTCATGTCTTACACTGACCACTGACTGGTGTCTCCTCTCACTCACTTTTCTGTTGTCCATCCTGCAGGGCGTGGGGTTATATGTAGATCATTGTGATCGCTTCCCATTTTTTCCCACCAGCTTATCCTCCCGGTATCACTACTCTCATATTGGTCCCGAGAGGTTTACCTGTTCTAGATTCTCTGTGTTTCCAGCTCTTATCTGTACCACTGTACATGCTCTGGTCTTATCAGATTTGTAAGGGCAATGGGTGCATAAGCAAATGTGGTGAAGAAAGCTGATGATCCTGGCTATCAAAAGATATAGCATCTGAGGCCTTAAAGACTTGAAGATAAATAAGTGGCCATCTAGCTGAGAAGCAACAAAGTCCACATGGAAAAAGCACACTAGTCTGTGGATCATGAAAGGTCAATGGGATCCAGTAGCAGGCACCAAAGACCAAGAACAACAACAACAAAAATCATATTGTGAATGCGGAGAAGTGTGGAGGTGAGCCCCAAAGCCCACCTGTAGGCAATTCGACAGTCCCTTATAGAGGAGTCATGGTGCAGGGTTGAGCTAGTGAGGGTGCAGTATAGCACCAATGAAACCTACAACTTCCCTCTAGTTCTTTAATGTTTCCTCCTCCCCTCTATCATGACCCCAATTCTACCTTACAAATCTGGTTATTTGATTTCTTAACAGTTGCTTACACAAGTGTCAATTATGGATTCAAGTAAAATGAAATCCTTGACTACTTCAATCTTTTTCAGTTTGCTATGAGGTTGTTTTTGGTTAAGTTGTGAGTATTTTTGTTCCCTGTGATATATACCACTGTGATATATACCATATGGAAGACTAGTTTTTGAGCTCTGTCAACAAGTGCTTCAAGTCCTTTTTACTTTCAACAAGCAAGGCGTGTCATCTATATATTATAGCGTGTTATTAAGTCTTATTCTAATCCTTATGTTCCACTCCCTTTTATAGCATCCAATTTCTTGGAATTCTTGCTCTGTCTACAGATCGAGTAAATGTGAAAATACACCACCCTGAGGCACACTTTGTCTAATTTTAAACCATGTGATGTTCCTTTGTTTTATTTGAACAACTGCTTCTTGGTCTATATACAGGTTCCAAGTATAATTAATTATGGACCATACACTAAGTACATAGCAGCCCCAACTGAAATAATTTCTTTTGGGGGTGGGGGGATTCTTTTATCTATTGGATTGTTTGAGATGAAATTGTTTGTCTCTAAAGACTCCAAGAACATTTCAGGTTTACTTTTCCTCCTTATTTTATTTTTTAGCCACTTAGAGTTTTAGCCTCCTAAACTATTTAGGCTTGTAGGAATTTACTAAGTGGTATATACCTGAGGCATTGAAGATTCAGTAATAAAATTCTTGCTTTCTATAAAGGCAACCGGGACCATTCCCTGGGTTCCTGTCAGCTTGTAATGCTGAATAGATTGCAGTGGAATTTCCAAAGGAAGACAGATCAAGAAGAAAGGGCTCTCAAAATCCAGCTAATGGAAATCTTATAGGTCACAATGTTCCGATCCACAACGAGCATAAGGATAGGGGATGATCGCACACTATTTTGTTTCATTCTGCTTCTGTTTTCCCTGATTCAGGAATCAACTCAATGACAGCTTTTGTGTTTATGTGTAAGCATATGTGGGAGAAGCATGTCAAAACTTAAAAATTATAAAATGTGAAGAGTACTATGAAAGACATCATGACAAGAAGACCTTCATCCACCTGTCAGATTTGTAGAGATCAAGAAATCCCCTTCTTAGGAAGGGTTACAAGAGATAAGATTCAAAGTTTGTGAGAGTAAACTAGACCCAGTGTGTTAGGTCAGGGAGTAGAAAAGAAGGGAAAAGACCGAGAGAGGGAAGAGATGATAGAAACACTTGGCCTCCACTGATGGCTTTGAATGTGGAGAGAGAGGGGCAGTAACATAGGAATCATGGGGAAACTTATCCATTCACTTCTATTGCACGCAGTATCATTCATTGTGCTCCTCTACAACTGCTAAGATTTCTGAAGCTGCAAGTATTTCTGTGAGCAGACATATTCATCTTTTTCCACAGAGTCACTGGAGGATTTGAACCACTGGCCCTGTGGTTAGCAGCCCAATGTTTTACCCCTGGTATCAAAAGGATGCCCTTTAAAAGTGGGAAAGTGCAAGACCACTGGTTCTCTTTTAGAACCACCACAAAGGAAAATATGATGGCAAACTTATATTCAAATTACAGATATAATTTTTGTCTTAAAATAAACAAGACTAGGTGATAAACTGAGATAAGTCTAGATAAGTAGAGTTCACGAATGACGCCTACATTTGTCATTCAAACAACTTCAAAGACTGTAATGCCAACTTCTAAAATGGAAAATTTGAAGAAGGAACATGACAGATTATGTACACTGAGGGAGAAGTAGGGAGTTTAGCATGTTGGTTTTGTTAAATTTGAATTGCCCAAGACATTGTGTCAGTTACATCTTGAAAACTCAGAGGTAATTTGACAGATAATATTCTCCAAAGAAATGTGAGCACAGCTAAGAGATATAATAAAACCATCTAGAAAGAAAGGATACATAGAAAAGGACTGTTATTGATTGAATTTTGTACTCTTCCCCCAAATACATGTCAACTGGGTTAGGCCATGTGTTGTGGAAAATGTGCATCTGACTATGCTTTAAAACTTAATTACAAGTGTGTGATTAGTCAATGAAAAGAGAATGATACTTTTATGCAAAAATAAAGAACTTTTCAGAATTATGTTCAAATGGAAGGCAGGATTTATAAATGGTAAACTTGAATATTTGAAAACTTGGCTGAGAAAATTTCTATGCAAGAACTTTAAAGTTATATCATCAATTCTTACCGATTATAAAAACTTGAGTGAGGAAATGATGGACTTAGAAATGAGCCAGACAATACAAAAGCATAAATGATATTGTACAAACTAAGGACCAGTGTCCTAGAATTTTCACCAAGGCTATGGCTACACAAACTTTCTTAAAGAAATTGAGTCTCTTTAGTAATGCCTTGTTGAATCTAACCAAGTGGAACAATTGAAAACTCGTTGGTGTGGACTGAGGAGAACACTGAAAGAATAAATGATAAACACTATCTGTCTCTTGGAATTCAACTGACAGGCAGATAGATGAACAGGGCCTGCCAGGTCCAAGGAAGTGGTGTTGTCACTCAGTTCAACTACAAGTATGGATTGCCCAAAGCTGAGGGAACAGTTACCATTCCAGCTGGCTTAGAAGGCTGAGCTGAAGCCCAAGGCCAAAATTTTCCCATCCAGAATCCAGACAGCATGGCCATCACCGAGAATGTAGATGGCAAGCTGTTGCCTAGATGGCCTCATAGAAAAAGGAATTATCTACAAGCCTTGAGAGCTAATGTAAATGGTTCTATTTGTTAGGAACTTGCTTGGCACCTTTTCATCCTTTCCCTCTGATTTTCCCTAATTGTCATGAAAATGGATAGTTTACATCTGATCCAACATTGTAGTACTTTGGAAACCAATTGCGTGTAGACCAGCTTTCATAGGCACACAAATGATGGAGGATTTTTCTCTGGGATGGAATACACCTAGTTTCAACTGCATTTGATTGCAATGTTTCAGAACATGAGATTTTGAGCTTGGAATTGATGTAAGACTTTTGGACTGTAAGGTATATGATGAGGTGAAAATACTTTACATATGGCAAGAACTCAGATTTCTTTTTGCATACTATGAATTGAATCTTGTCCTTCAAAAATAGGTGTTAGTTTTGCTTGGCCATGATATCCAGTATTGTGTGGTGGTGCTCTGTTTTGTTATCTGATTTGGTTTTCCTTCACATTGTGATGTATTATAAACAGTAAGTGCTATATGTCAAAAAGCAGTGTAGCATGTGCTTTGATCCACACTTCCCCTAAAATGAACAAGTCAAGAAATACCATGTGTATAATATGAGAGATAATAATAATGTGAGAAGATCCTACTCTTCTCAGGGAATTATGAAAGCAAGGACAGAATATTAGCTCTCAGCTAGCCTAAATCCTTTTAGAATGTTTAGGGAACAGGCATCGCAAAGGAAAACAACTCTTTATGCCACTGCCTTTACTTTAACATTATGGAAGGAGGATTCCTCATCTCCAGGAGTGCACTACAGGCAATGGCTAATGACAAGCAAAAAGATATGCTACAATGTAGTGGTGAACTCACACCACCCATTCTTTTAACCCAGAGACACCCAACATCAGAATTTTGGGGTTTCCAAAACCCTTTCAGGCAGTCTGGAAAGCCAAAACTATTTTCAAATTAATTCTAAGATGTTATTTGTCATTTTCATTCTTAATCTCTCTCGATTATACAGTGAAATTTTTCAATGACATATGATATCACAAAAGCCTGAATGCTGAAAGAGCTAGAGAATAAAATAAAAAGATCTGCAAAGAGGTAAAACAATTCCACTCTTTCTCTGGAACATGTTATTCTCAAAAAATATGTTAACATGTAAAGAGTTCATTATTGTGTTTTAAATAAATTAATATCTTTATTTTTTCTAATTTCTAACTGATGAACAAAAGCTCTTGAAGGTGCTCACTAAGGGGAATGTGGG